>VZUI01090225.1:0-40493 GCA_013401135.1 Cettia cetti
TTTCTCTCTTTTTTTTTTTTTTTTTTTTTGGTATTTAGTTATTTTGGCCAAAGATATCATTTCCCTGAGAGCCTGCCAAGTTCTCCCCTGGAGTTCCCTGTGGAAAACCTCTAAAGCGCTGCTGAAATACAAATGAGAGAATGGGTGTCCTTAGAAAGGTGCAGAGTAAAATCTCAGTATGTCTAAAGAGCATGGAATACAAGATTTGAATAGGAAACAGCAGAATATGGTTTGCAGAACAAAGCACCCCTCCTGCAAAAAAGCCTGTGAGTAAAGTTAGTGAATAAGAAGAATAAAGACAATTGGGGTTGCCCAGTGAATTGCTCAGTACCCCACGAGGGGGTGGCCACCTGTAATTGTTTATGTCCCTAACTCCTGGTGCAGGGAAATGGTAATTTATGTAGTGGCTCATCTTGGGTTTAGGTACAAGGCTTTAGGAAAAAATAAAGAACATGAATGTAGGAGTTCAAGAGATAAAAGGCAACTAAACACTCTTTAAATAATACTACTCAAAAAGCTGCACCAAATCCCCCAAAAACAAACCCAAGACCCAGCTCCCAAGCTTGAATCCGAGTGTTGTGTGGCTGGGGCTGTGAGTGCTGCCTCAGCCCCTGGGGAGCAGCAGCTCTGCGGTGCTCAGCTCAGCTCTGCCGCCCTAGCCCTTCCCAGCAGCGTAAGCTCCGAGCTGGCCTGAGGGAACTGGCACCGCTCTATGGAGGTGTCGTGTCACTTGCTGCCTTTCTTTTTTACTTTTTGTTTCTAATTTTGTGTTAAATGCTGCTTTGTAATGAGCCACCACACATCCCCAAGTGGCAGACTAAGGCCCTGGGAACTTGACTCTGTGCCTATATGGAAACAAAGCACTGCCTTTGACAGGGTCTGGGCAGGCACAGCTCTCACCGGAACGGAACAGACTAGTAAGGAAGATAACTGCATACAACATTTTGTGTGACTCTGTTCCAAGTTATGAGAACCAAACTACTACCCTATCTTTAGGTCAAGTTCCCCTTTTCTTTCTTTATATGTCACAAATAAGTTTTGCCTTCTGTTTGAACGTTTGCAGCCTGTCCCCCAAGGCTTTTCTCAGACTGGTTCTCTTTATATATCTGTCTTCTCATCATTGACCCACTTCAGTTCATATTCTCCTTGGCCACGAAGCAGTGTTTCTATTTAATTAGTATTGAATCTCCTGCTGCTGTATGTAGCCTACAGTCCTAAGATGTCTCAGACAATTCTGTAGTTTGTGACTCCAGCTGCCTTCTCTGATTTTGAAATCAGCAGCTATTTCAAACATAGCTGAATACCAGCTTGTCTCGAGATTGCTAATAAAATGAGCTAATGAAATAGGCTCAGATGCTGAGCCCTCTTGAGATCATTTCTCGTGTGTAAAATCAATATTAATGATCACCCCATTTCTTCCTAACCACTCAGCTGCTCCAGGCTTAATAGCTTTTGTAAGAATTAACCTTGTATTAATTGCAGAACTAGCAATAAATAAACAAATTAGCTGATTTTTAATTCTCCTGCATTCTAGTTAACAGCTCATCTCTTAACATGAATGACGGACGATTTTAGAGTGATTAACTCATGCAGATCTTTCAGGAAAATGTGTTTAGCAGTTCTGATTAATGCCTCTGTGCTGTTTTTGCATTTGAACATCAAAGAAAAAAGGTTTTGCTCCTGTTGATGTTAATAGCAAGGTGCTCTGCTATTAGAAGAGTGTCACTTCTTCAGGGCCGATATATTTTTAAAAGAAGGGCCTAATTAGTAAAAGTATTTCTCTAAGTTGTCACTAAAAGCCCCCTTGTCATCAGCTTTCTGCAGAGAGGCCCCCCCGTGTGTGTGCCCCCAGCTCCACGGTTCCTGACACGATTTCCTCTCCCCCCAGCTCTGAACGCTCGGCCCTGCTCAGGCGGCAGAGCCCGTGGGAGTGACGTTCCCATCAGGGGTGCCTTGGTGCTCTGGCCCCAGGGAACACACCCAGCTTCAGGAGCAGGTCTTGCAGGGGAAAGGGGGACAAATACCTGGTACCCTGTGTGCTCCCCACAGCAGCCACCTGTACAAGCACTGATTACCCACCAACACTGAAAAATCAATGTTCTTTCAGTACCAGTGATCCATACTGCAGTTTTTGAACAGAAATATGCTGTTTACCATAAGAGGTTGGGTTGGCATTGCTAAATCTTTCTGATCTACATCCCTTGCCAGCCAAGGCAAATCTGTTTCTCTTTCTTCATGAATAATTAAAAGTTGAGGAATGCCCTCTATGCATTTTTTCAACTTTCTGAGTGTTTTGTTTAGAATGGTGATTGTTCTCATTTTTTAGAGCTAAACATACTTAATATACATGTTGTGTAATTTTGGAATCTTTTCTTGCTATGTTAATGCCAAGTCCCCATTGACCTCAGTGCAGACAGAAATAGAAGTCATTATTAATGTTTATTTGGGAAGAGGAGATTATTAAACAGATATGTACCTGTACCCTTGTCATGAAATCCTGACTTACAATCTTATAAATAACCTTTTAAAATGGAATATTACAAAAAAGCAAATGGCTTTGGAAAAAAATCAATCTTCAGAAATGTTTGCTATATTTTGAGACTATTCATGGGCAACCTGTAAGTATGCCATGGAAAGATAGGTAAATTAAAAATTATCTAACTTCTCTTACCAATATTTTTGATATATTAAATATATTAAGATAAATTTTACACAATTAGCATAATCTTAGTTATTTCAAACTAGTTCTCAGGTATAAATGTTATTGCCTGATACTGATGATTTTGGTTTATATGCTAGAAATTAAAGTAAAATAAAATAAAAAGTGACTCTCTATCTCTCCACGATTTGAAAATGCCAGATTTGAGGATTAAATTGGAAGATTACATATTCACAGCAGATTTGGCTCTGCTGTCATGTATGATTAGAATGCTTATCAGCTGAGGAAGGTTTTATATAGGGCACCATCTGAGATGTGAACTACAAAATTACATGACCTGTTGTATGTGTTTCCTTTACTACACAGCAGGACTTAAACTTTTACTTAAAATCCATTTAAGGGACTTCATTGCTGAAAGTAGGTGCAAACAAAAAAAATGCTACAATTGGTGAGATGATGATTTGAAAATTTGTCTTCACAGCTAAGGAATTTCTTTTTGATATCAATGTCTGTATTCTTGTGAATGTCTGCTTCTGGCTAGTAGATGTTGTGGTAGAGGAAAAGGGATCTGGCACCACTGTTAGTCCAAAAATATGCCAGCTGTTAAAATTATGATCTGATTCTGACCTCATTTTTGTTCATCTTCTTTGGCTTGGAGTGAGAGCTGAGGGATGGAGTGAGTATGCAAGAAGGGTATGAAGAAATAATATTTCTTAGGAAGGAAAACAAAAAAGAAACTATTAGTGCAATGTAGAGGTAAAAGAGACTTGCTCCAGTGATAGCAAAGAGGATAGCAGGGCACCTTTGTAGCACAGGGTTCAGAGGGGGTGTTTCTTCTCAGGGCTGAAGCAGCTCCCTAACAGCAGCCCTGGAACAGTGGCGTGAGCTGGGGCTGCTGTTTGCCCTGCTGATGTCTGCTATGGCTCAGCACCACCTTTATCCAGACTTACCTGATGAGGTCAAACAGAGAGGCCACTGACCAGGTTTAAAGCAAAGCAATTATCTCTTCTGCCTTGTTTGGCATTGTCTGGAGCTCTTATGTGTTGTAGCTAAATAGAACATGATGCCTGGGGAAGAGAAGGAGAGCCACCAGTGAAGGGTTGCTCTAGAAGTTGTGCCTAAGCACCCCATCAGCCAGATGTGTGCAGTGCCACCAGCCTGTGTTTGTCTGCTGTCCCCTTGCTCCTGCAGACCAGGCATTTGTCTTCCCGAGCAGTTCTGGACTATTGTTTGTGCCATCAGCCAGCCTTTGTCTCTTCAGCCCTGCCATGTGCTCACCCATCTGAGTGGGTACACCTGGGCCTCTGCAGTGCCAAAAATCAGTGAGACTGCACCCAGTGAGTGCTCATAGGTGTGGGAGCTGATGAGCACAGGCTGATGGTGGGCTAGGAGCAAATGACCTTGTTTGGACATTTTATCACTGAGGAAAATGTTACTTTGGGGGTGTGGTGGCATGGTTGGTTGGCTAGGGGGAGGTTTGTGTTGTTTTTGAGTTTTTTTCCTTGTGGAATTTGATTTCTTTTTTCTTTAATGCAGTAAGTGCATAGCTAGTTTTCCTAAGGTGTATTTTTGTATTTGTGAACATTTGTGGCTAGATCAGGCACTTAACACCTGATTTAAAATCATATTCTCTTCCAAATCAATGCTCCAAGTGCTCATGAAAGACCAAGAACAAAGTAAATGAAGGGAGGGAAGGTTGCCCATTGTGGAGGGCAGCTCTGGTGAGGAATGCAGGCAGCAATCCTGCACGGAGCCAGCTCCACGTGCAGGCTGCAGAGCCCTGCTCTTGGTGCTCTCCAGCCCACTGGGCTGGGGAGTGGCTTGTCCCAGGCAGGCTGTGGCACATTCCTGCTGAGGAGGTGAGCTGACAATGCACGGCACAGCAGCAGCACATCTGAACTCCTACTGCTCTAGCAGCAGCCTCAGAGAGAGAATGATTTACCCTCTGTGTGGCTCAGGAAAGTGAGGAAACCATACTGGGTGTTCTCCATTAGAGAACAGGTTGCCATTTTCCTTTTTAGATTGCATTGATTGAATTACAGTTCCCATGGAATATCTATTGAAGGAAAATACACATCTGCTCAAACTCCTCTATCACCTTCCCCAGGTTTACAGGAGAAAATGAGAATCTTTTAAATTTACTTCTTATTTTTTAATTTTTGAGGGCTATGTTCTGTTATGATTTCTCTTTAGGTAACTAAGCAAGAAAAGAGTCTCATGAAACCTCTTTATGACAGATACAGAATTATCAAGAAACTTCTGGCTGCTCCATCTTTGATCACAACAATTGTAAGTTGGAAAGAATTCATGCATTGTCAAGGAAACATACAAAATGCCATGTTTGATTTGTACCTGTATGTCCATTTAGCAGCAATAGAACCACTTATATCCAAAACCCTGCTCATTGGTTAATACAGGGTGTTGACAGTTCAGATAGAGCAAATGCTCTGTAAAATTTGACTTCTATGCATGCCAGAGGTTCCAAGCACGGCAGCAGTTTCTGAGGCAAGAACTTCAGTGGGCTGGGTAAGACATTGAGGGCTGGCTTTAGTTTTCCTCATGGCAAACACCTGCAACACAGAAGGAAACCTCTCTCTTGCCATGAAGGACTCTGCTGTCACTATATCTAACTTCCATATCTTATCATCAATGCTTTCATCAATCATGTAGCACATATATGCCATTTGTAGTACTTTAATAATATATTGGTGCAATGGAACAGTACTGGTCTCACAGTGAGTGAAGGTAGTGGAACCTGGCTGCTTGGAAGTTAATTAGCATGTCTACCAAAAATACTAATCTAATAGTAATTGAGGCTAGGTCAAATTTAAAAATTATTATTGTCTTCTTACATGACAGTGTAACTTTACATTTCTTTGAAAAAATCACAGTACAAAGCTTTGCACACTTGCACATGGGTATTTCATTGAAAA
The DNA here is from genome assembly GCA_013401135.1 of Cettia cetti. NCBI lineage: Eukaryota > Metazoa > Chordata > Aves > Passeriformes > Sylviidae > Cettia > Cettia cetti. Next base: position 5,593 of record VZUI01090225.1, read on the forward strand.
AATTATCTGAAATTCCCCCTAAGTGTTGCTTGTTAGGAGCTTCACCCTATGGAATTTTTGTGTTTAAGCCTTAGTTTCAATAGCTCAACTTCTTCTCTGAAGATGGAGGAATGTGAGCAAGACACCAATATCAGTCTATTTTAGTAGTTAACACTAGTAGCTATAAAACTGTGGAATCTCTCCCTCCAACTCTTTTTAGAGTCAAAACATCTGGAAATACTATACACACTGGAGATGTGTATATAAGAGGAGTACAAGTTCCAGCCAGACTGCAGAGCTTACATAAATACAGAATGATAGTTAAATCTTTGCCACATGTATTCCTTTTGGGCAGGCAGAAATAAATTGCTGGCTGGAGATACTTGGGAGTAGGGCCAGCTTCTGTTGCTTTTACTCCTGGTAGGCAATGCACAGTAACCCAGTGACCCCAGGAGTGCTTCCATGAACAACCTCAGGCACACCTGGTAAACCTTTCAATATGTGTAACCTGTTTCAATAAACACACCCAGGAAGCCAGATCCTAATTCTTTATGTTGTCAGCCTATTGCTGTAAGTATAGTAATTTAACCCATTAATTTGATCATGTTTTGCATTTCCCAAGCAGGAGGAGGAAGACTCAGATGAAGACCATTCTCAAAGCAGCCATGAGTTATCGTCTGGTCCAATGTCTTGCTTCCCTGTGGAAGAGCACCTGTGCTACTCACAGGAGGAGAGTGAGCCCACACACATTTCACCTCTGGATGAAAAGAAAGTTTACAGGCAAACAGCCTTGTCCATGTCCAATTTGCACGAGGCAACAATGTAAGTTCTCTCTTTTTCCCCCTGAATGTTTTAAAACATTTCTTGTAGAGTTTGTAAGTGAAATACGAGCCTGTAAGAGAAATATGAGCCAGACCTGTAGCATAGGTATATTCTATACCAAAGGAGTGCTTCAGTGCTTTCTTATGGGAGAGAGGAGGCAGAGGAGATTCATTGTTTGGGCAGCATACTCATGGTTTGAGCTGTTTATTCAAACAACTTTGTGCCAACTTTTTGCCTCCAGGAAGAGAAATGTAACTGGTTGAAGACTGTGCCTTCCAGGAACAGATACCTGGGGGATGGTATCTTTCTTTTGTGTTTTCATTGGGAGGTCTTAGATACATAAATGAAGCTAACTAGACTCTAACACTATAGAGATCAAATAAAAATTACTTAGATTTCTGTGTAACTCAACTATGTGTACAATAGTTTGCTCATCAATGCTGGGAAGATATTTCTGTGCATTTTGTCATTATAAAAAAAAAAAAAAAACAAAAACAGGAGCAAATGTCATAACAGAATTCTCTCTGCTTAAAACCCTTATTCTCTGAACACTGGCTAAAAACATGGCCTCCAAAAATGATGCTTCTGGGTACCACTAGCATTTCCACTGCATCACAGCAATGATTAGGAACAGCTGCAATTAGGAGCAGGGCTGGGATGTTGACTTCAATTCAGTCACAGCATTTCCTCCTGTGAGATCCTGAGCCCTTTCCATTCCTTTAGTTCCACAGGGAATGAAGGCCAGTAGCAAGGCTCAGTCCTGAATGCTTCTCCTCCTCTGTTGACCAGAGCCTCTACCTTCCCTTTATGAGCCAGAGTACCAGTAAAGGGGAGGAGTACAATTGTGTATGGAGTGTGATGGGATGTCTCAGGGCTCTCTGGGCAGTGCCTGCCAAGGGCCCAGAGCAGAAGCTCTCTGCTACCCAAACCCAGGGCTTTTACGACCCTCCCAAGCACTGGGGGGGTTTCATGTTCTTGTCTCTCTTTCACAGGCCTGTTCTGCTCGAACATCTCAGAGAAACAAGAGCTGATAAGAAGAGACTTCGCAAGGCTCTCCGAGAGTTTGAGGAGCAGTTCTACAAACAGACAGGAAGGTAACTCAGCAGCTCAGCTGAGCCCTCTCCTTGGCCCCTTTGGGTGCTGGGCTGGGGTTTGTCTCTGTGAGGGTGGGCAGGCCAAAGGGTCTGCACATAAGGGCTGGAAAACACCCTGGAAATGGCTGGTCTCTGGAGATGTCCATCTCTGCTTGGTTCCATCAAAATGTGCTCATCCATGAGGAAAGCCAGGATTTGGGGATCTGTCAGGACATGCCTGCAATGGGTATAAACCCCAGCTCAGCACAGGATATTCCCTGAGCTGAAGGGAGGCTGCTAAAAATCTCTTTCCGAGGATGTCAGTCGGTAGGGAATAGACTCGGCAGTTGGGCCATTTTTAAACAGACAGATTTTAAAATCAGAAACCACTGTTATTTTTACACAGAATTAAATACTGGCCATTTTTCACTCTGTTTTTCCTCCTCTTCATTTAGCAAACACCTTTTTGTTGAAAACCATGGTGTATGACTTCTCTGCATATTTGAGAATCAAGTTATTATGCTTCCACAGCTGTCAAGAAAGTTGTCTGGTATATGAAAATTCAGTATTTAAAATATTATTTTATTTCTGTATATTAGAGCTTTTTTGGTCCAATCAAATTACCTTTAGTCATTTACAGCCAGTTAAAAAACCCCCAATTCTCATCAGTTGTTGCAGAATTAATTTTTAAGACTGTTTCTCTTCTTACTCATAAAAAGTGATGGTGATTTATTTGCTTTTCATAGGAGTCCTCAGAAAGAAGATCGGGTGCCAATGGCTGAGGAATACTCTGAATACAAGCACACAAAAGCCAAAATCAGGCTCCTGGAGGTTCTCATCAGTAAGCATGATATTTCCAAAACGATTTGAAGTGAATGCAATGCTGTGATACTGTTCTCTAGAAAAAAAAAAAAATCCAAGCAAACAAACAAGTAATGAAAAAGAGAAAGTAATTTTACAGGTCTTGGTCTGCTGCACAATTATTTGACACACTGAGATTTTTGATGCACTTTACCAATTATAATAGCTGTGATGAGAGAGGACAGCAATATGCAAGAATATTAAGCACGGGTGAGTGGACTATAGTATATATTTTTCCTTTTGAAAAAGCCTTGAAGTGCACTGTGAGAATGTTAAGAAATTAAAAGGCCACTGAAGTAATGTAGATTCTCAGTTGGACCTGCTCTAAAAGTGTGAGGAAATGTTCTGCAGGTTTTTAGTACATCTTAGTACTTGCTAATGTGCCACATGTTTGTTTCCAGAATTAACATGTGTTATAAGTAATTAGTAATGCTGGCTATTAAGGTGCTGATTGACTAGATTAAAAGAAATGAAGTGAGTGAAGGAAAAACTCAGAACATACTCTAGCTGTCAAGACAGGGTTGCCATTAAAGAAAGGTGCATAGGAAGAGGCAGTGCCAGGGCTGGGAGTGGAGCAGAGTGAAGCTGCTTGTGCAAGAAAAGGCCAGAACACGACTGCCAAATGGAGCTAGTGGTGTTACAGGAAAAAGAGAAAGTGCTTGGCAAAGTGAAATAGCTACAGGTTGCTAAGAACAGATGGAACAAATGTACTGGCTGCTGTCCTTTTCACTAGCTCACAGGACTTGGCTCACAGAATTTAAAAGTCAGTAAATAGGTCAACTAATCATGCTAATTTTGATTTCTCTATTAACCTTTGCACTTTGGTTTGCCTGATGCTATAACATTTGCTTCTCTACCAAAGCTCCTTTAGAGGCATGCACTTTGGAAAATGTTGAAGTACTTCTTGTGTTATAAATTGCCACATATATATATATATATATATATATATAAACAGGACTAGATTACTGCATTATGCTAAGATATTTTGGATAGATAAAGTACATGGTATATAAGTGAGTGTCACAGTTATCTGATGAAGACTGCTAGACTTCTTGTTTACTGAAAATAAGGTTATAAAAAGTTATTTTTCCATTGGAATTATGCATCTTTCTTAACTTTCAGAGCACCACACTTTGTAATATTAGGGAGAATAGTCACTGTTTGTGATAGGCCATTGGTGTGAAAAGTGGACTAGTAATAGAAGGATTATCAGCAGGTTTTGTACTAGAGAAGCAAGGATTCTGGGAAATTCCTAGCCCAGACAGAAATGGAGGGAAGAATTACTTAAAGGAAAATAAAAGGGACTGGAACCAGTTGAATCATGTTTAGTGTTCTGCTTTATCTGTCATTTTGTATTGACCACACAGTATAAGCAACCTGTTTTCTATCTTGGTAAGAAGATTTTGATTTTATAAAGCCTATTATGTACCAACCATGTTTGTATTTAGTAAGTAATGGCATGATTTGGAAGATGTACACTTCTTCAAGTAGTATGGAGGAAAAAAAATGAACACTAAAAAAGGAATTTTTTATTTTGCAGCTGTTTGTTGTTTCAGTGTACTGATTTAATAATTTATAACTTAACTTTTATGAATCAGAAATGGTCTTCATAAATCTGTTTTAATTAAAGTCATCTAGAGCAACAGGAACAGATACAGAGCTATTTGAAGTTTACAAACTACATCTTTGATAAGGGAAAATGATTTAATGACATGTATACAATTGATATTAAAATGTAATCTATATATTCTATATGATTGTATAATATTTTATACAACAGTACAAATAAAATATTTTTCTATTATATTTATTATGTCGAGACACAGTTTCTGTTTTCAGTTAGCTAATATAAATAACATAAATAACACTGTCAAACAACACGTTGGAAGTGCTGACATTTCTAGGCTCTGAAATTCAAATCATGCTGCAATTACAACCTTTCATGCTGTTCAGTTATCCCAGTACTTGTTCAGTAGTTAAAATGAATGCATATTTAAACACCATTTATAAGCCGTTATCTTTATTTTGCTAAAGCAGTTTATATAGGATTTTGTTATGTTTGGCAAGAAACAGAAAACAATTTTTGCAGCATCTAGGTATAAATGGTTGCCAGAAAGAAATCCAGGACTTCTAATCATTTAAAGCATCAGGGGAACAGGAGGGAAAGAGGGAGAGAAGAAATCCTAAGGCGGCTATTGGAGATTTTGAAGACTGGTAGTTGCTTTTGGTGACAGCGGCATGTGCATGCTTCCGACAGAACTGTCTGACTATGGAAATGGGCAACAGAGGTTTGAAGGCTCCTAAGGAAGGAGGGAAGTTTTAACGTCCAACACTGATATTGCAGGTCTTGCAGCTGGGATCTTTCTTTGCATTTGCAGTAGACAAGCTCATTAATTGGTGACCGGTAATTTCTGCAACTGTGCCAAGGGAGAGATCCACAGGATCAGTGTAAATTACTTCCAAAATAACATCCTGGGCGTGATGGTAAACCATGACCCCGTCTTCTTCATCACAGGTCAGAAATTTGTTATCTTTTATATTTAGCTGGGGAAGGCGCTGCTTACAGAACTCATCTCCCGGGGACCCCACGGGGGCGATCACCAGGATGACGTAGTGGTAGGCTGTGTACATGCAGTAGAAGTCTCCAAAGTACAAGTTAGTATTTGGGTTGAAGAGTTTTTCAGCTGCAATCTCATACCTGTATCTTCCATAGGGTGAATCTTGGGGTGGCTTCCCAGTGTTAAATTCAGTGTTGCAGCTAAAGAAGATGCCCTCCAGCTTCCCACTGATCGGAGAGCCATGGCTGCCACTGTTATCCTTAACAGAGGGCTGCATAGCATTCCCATGATGCTCTCTACAAATGAAGGACTGGTATTGTTTATTTTGTAACACGTGGTAAAGAAAAAGTGGAAAGTTAGGATAGCATGCTGTTTGGAAACAGGACTGAAGGGACACAAAGGAAAACCATTACCACCAAGATTTCTTGGTCTTAGGATCAAGAAAATCAAGTGCCATCGAACTTGGGAAGAGCTAGAATAATTCCTGCTCAAGGGGAAAATCAGCTATTCCAGCCTGCCTCTTCTGTCAGCTGTCTGGGTATCACATGCAGGCAAAAAAAAGCACAAAGAGAAACCCCCCAAACCACAAGTATCTTTAATTAGCTAATTTGTTCAGACTTACACTACATTTCTAACAATAAACACAGTCTCCATATGCTGAATATACTTTTTGTTAATATGTATTTTGAGCATAGGCAGTATATAGTTCATGTAGAAAACTGCCAGTGAAAGTTATTTCTGAAGGCTGCTTTTCAGAGGTTATAGGAAAGAATGTACTGCCTGCCAGTATTTTTTGTCCCCAAATGATCATTTCAAGTCTAATTGGTCTACTGCCGAACTTCAATCCGTGCAGAGCTGGGCACAGAGAATTGGGCAATTTGGTTAGTTTCCACTTTGGTTAGTATCCAGCTTCTGCAGTCACTAGTCCTAGGGGGAAAAAAGACTAATTTTTTTTTTTTAACTTAGCTTAATTTCATTCCAGTGAAAAGAAATGAACAAGTGAATTTTTAAAACCCCAAATCCTAAATTGCACTCTGCAGCATTATGCTGCTAAATTTAGGAGAACACTCCAAAACACCCCATCTAACCCTCCTTAGCACCTGAGATTTTATGTACAGCAGAGCATTCTCCAGTATTTGTGTCCCACACAGCTCTGGAAGTGCCTCAGTGGCAGCTTTGCCTCCCTCTGCACCTGCAACCACGTGATACCTGAAAGGGAACCATCCCCTTTTGTAAGTCCTGCAAAACACTGTATTTGCTAGGCACCCTTAGAACAATGTCTTTATACTCACTGGCATGACAGACTAAAAATGCATGAGGCTGTGGGGCTGGAGATTCTTATGATTCTTATATTCCCCTCTTGCTTTGCTTTTACCTTTTTTTCTTTTTTTCCTTCTTTTAGGAGAGGGGAAACTAGCCAAGAAGGACTATTTTTACTCTGCTTTTAACTTGCAACAGGTCCATGTAAAAATGGTGCTGTGTGGGAGAAGGTTTTGCTTGGTTAAAGTAGGAGGTAGCAGTCAAAGCAAACAAACTCAGTGTGTACATTACAAAACAGCTCTAAATCAACTCAGAAATATCTCCAGCTGTGATTATTTTTTTCATTATTTGTAATCTCCTCAGCAGCACATCTTTGTATTACTCTAAGATACATTTCAGAAGTGTTCTGAGCCATTCAAATACTACCTATTTATTGTCTCAAGCCCTATTTCATAAGACATTGATTGGAGTGGGGGGTATAATTAGTATTTTATGACTGAAGAGATTACCAGGGAGAAAAAAAGAAGAAAAAGGTTGAATGAGCTTAAATAACCACCTGAAACCTCTGCAACCTGAAAAGTCAGGCTTCATTCTGAGCAAGTAGGTTCCATTTCTGTGGCAAGATACTGACATCCAGTGGCCAATTAGGCTAATCATAGGTGGCCCTTTTGGGGATCTGAGCTGCTCTCCCAGCCCCGGTGGGCTGCAGTGACACAAACAGCCCCCCAGTTCTCACCTCAAACCCTCCATTTAGGGGCTGCTGCTTTAGCACCAGGGACAGATACTGCCTGCCCGTGCTACTGGAGCTTTTCCAGGCTGTGTGATGACACCAGAGGCCATTGGCAGGCAGGGAATCACAAGGAATTTTCCCTGACAGGAAGCACATGGTATGGGTTTTTAACACAACATACAGATGGGTGTACTGGGGAAGGATTAGCCCTTGGACTGTATTAGTCTGTTGCTGACCAAAAGATGTGACCATCAGCCAGTTCTGGTGTTGCAGCTTCCTGCTGGCCTGGTAAAACAGCTCTTTGTCTCCAGCTCACTGACAGAGGGAGAACAAACTCATCCCTATTGGTGTCAAACCAAGAAAGAAGTTAACAGGAAGAAGGGGAACAGATAGAGTGCAATCAATTAGAGACACATTTGGCAGAACAAGGCCAAACCCACAGCTATAAATGCACCTCCGTGGCAATTTTCAGCAGTGATGAACACAAAGGCAGATGCACTATGATTACATAGCTGAAAACAAAGCTACACGAGGATCAGAACAGCACAGGCATTTCCCTTCTGTGGTATCCAGCCCAGGATGGCAAGAGTGGTTTATGAGGCCTCAAAGAGCCTCAGCAACTGCAATTTGTTCTCTGCCTCCACTGAGTTTTGCAGCTCTGTCCCTGTGTGCAATAAAACAATCCTTCCAAAACACAGATGGGGAAGAGCAAGCCTATGCTCTGCAATATCCAATACACTCTAGGAATAAATTAGATACCCATGACTACAAAGTGGGAATGTTTCCAAATGTGCTGGAGTCTGTTCTTTGAAGCTGGATTGCCTTGAGTTGTTTTAAAAACTTTCCATTCTAGGCAGGTACTAGTGTGACACACATAAAACTGAAATTATGTGGTCCATGGGGAGTCTCATCTTCTGATGAATATTAAAGAAGCACAGTCAGTGCTGCAGCCTTTCAATACACTGCTTACCTCTCATCCATGTTCTTCTAACAGGAGAAGGTTACTCTGTCTGGCTGCTCCTGCACACTCAGCACATGAGCTTTGACTCCTTCTATCAAAAAGTCTGCTTTTCTCTTGTACTGATGCTTCCAACCATGTGTGGAGGGCACACTGGGTCTCCAATAGGGAACCTACCTCCAGCTATCCTATTTTTTCATTCCAACTGAAGCACAGTGTTGTAACATTGTCTAAACATCCTGCCCTCTCCCTCCCCACATGGTCTATAAATTAACATTCAGTTTGCAGAATCTGTATAACTGCATTTGGGCATGGAAATGGGATGGTTGTGCGTGGGGAGCAAATATTTGAGATGGAACTCTTATATGCAGGCAAATGCCTATGGACATTGTTGTACACTCCTACTCTCAGTCACCTTAATCCTAATTTTTCAGTACATTGGAAATATTTGGCTACTAAACTCTCCATTATGATTACAGACGCTAAAATTTAGCTGGAGCTCTATGAGCACCTCAGTTTCTGCTTCAAAACACAGACTTTTATTGCCTAATGGAAGTGCTGAGTTAAGCAAGATGAAAGAAATGAGTTGCATTTGATTCTTTGCCTTCCTCTGAACAGGCTATAAAGCATACAGACATTCTGCTCTAGCTTTAGCACAGCTGTCTCTATTTACTTATTTTCATTACTCCTTAAATTTGCCAAAGGATTTTGTATATGTTTAGTTTCTTACCTGATATAATCAAAGTATTCTTTGTGCTGATTCCGATAAAAAACAGACAGTTTAAGCATACGGCCTGCAATCACTTCAGCTTTTTCCAATAGCTGTGTTAGGTGAACTTTTGAATAATCTGGAAAGGAAAGACAAACTGCTAGTACAGGGGGCAGGAAAAACCACAGCACTCTCCAAAAGCCACAGACACAGACTGAAAACTGGGAACAGAGTCTTGGTAATACACATCACATCATGCCCCAGTTTTCAACAGTGGCAACGAGCAAATCAAATGGCAGGAGTAGAGATTTGTGATTCTCCCCACTCCTTCCTCAAAGACTCTGCAAGCCTACAGCAACTTTCAGCTCAGGATTTCCTACATTAGAGCTGGTTTCCCTGTATTGGGGACTGCAGTGCAGCTCAGGACTGCAGAGGAGCTCAGGACTGCCCTCTCTGGCTCATATCAGTTGACAAACTGTGCTACAATATACCTGGTTGTGAGCCAATAACCAATGACAGAACTAACAAAGCTTGCTTAGGACCCAGCTTAAGTGGCTTTCCAATCAACATGGGATTCATACAGTGCTTGCCTCAGTCTTCAGCTTTCACAGAGGCATGCATAGTGACAGCAGGTAATGAACATCCAAAGGAAGCCTTACAAATCAAAGGCCAAAGTGACTCTCAAGAGTGTTGATGGTGCTGAGGCTTTGCAGCACACAGAGAAGGCAGAGCACCGGAATGTCTTAAGCTTTCAGGATGCTGCCGTTCTACCTTTTCTCCACAGGTGCTGGTAGCCAGCGACAGCACACAGGTGGCCCTTTCCTAGCCTGGGAGAAGCACTGGTGCCAGGCACAGCACTTCGGGACAGTTAAGCTACTGTGCAAGGAAAGGGCGGTGCAGCTGCCTCTGCTTAACGTGCCTCGCCTCGGCACACACAAAGCCTAAAGTCCGAATTCCAGTTTCCAGGGGTGACCATTTAAGGCTGCCAGCAGAGCGGGCGCTGGCAGCTGAGCGGCCCGGCCTGGCAGCAGAGGCTGCAGTAACTGGCTCCAGGCTGTGGAACAGGATCCCTCAGCAGTTACCTGCGGTGCAGAACTCGATGATCTCACTCCACTCGGAAACGACGTAATCGCCATCGAGCTGCTTGGAGGCCGTCTGCACGGCCACCGTGTACTCCGTCCTGGGGCTCAGGAACCAGTGCCCGCGCACCGTCATGGGCAGGGGCACTGCCTTGGCCACCAGCTTGGTGGGGACGTCCTGGCAGGAACAAAAGGACACAACTGTGAACCAAACCAGCCTGCCACCCTTTCCTTGGCTGCTTCTGCACTGTAGTCCCCAAGCCCTGCCTCTTTGCAAACTCGAGTTATTTCCCACGGTTTGTTGGAGCAGCAAAGTGAGCGGTGGCAGAGGACAGTGGTGTGAGGCCTGTTCCAAGAGACATGGGGATAACTTGCATGTATGAATTAATTATTTGTTCCAAGTGACTGCAGAGTAATGCTATTATATATAGCCTACATATATAATTCAGATTAGGCCATTTGTGCTTACATATGCAAAAAAAGACAAGCTTTTGAGAACAAAGGTATCTTAAGAGCTTCTTGTGCTCTCACTGGTTTCTTTCAGCCAAATTAATCAAACAAAATTCCTCCTGCTGTCAATCAGTCCAGCTACGCTGCTGCTGCTGCTGCTACCTTCCAGACTAAATTTCAACAGAGAAAATTAAAAAAATTGCAGAGTAACTATGGCTGGTTCACATCTTTCAAAAATACCCTTCTGTACAGGAATGGCCAGAAGAAGCCAAACAGTGCCTATCACTGAACCTCTTACTTTCCCTTCCACTGCCCCTTCAGGTCCTCTCTTTGGCTCCTCCAGTATATCATAGCCCCAATGTGCAACCAAGAAAAATAGCTGCTTGTTGTAGTTAAAATACTTGATTTCTACAGTACCAAAGACTTTGGTACAGACCACCAAGGAATGGAAAAAAATTGAAGAACAGGGCAGTTTATGCTAGAACTGTGTGGGAAAGGACTCACAATGGAGGTGAATGAGTCTCTGAGGTATACCTGAGGAGCTGTGATAGAATGAGAGATATTTATTATTGAATATTCACCAGTAATAAAGAATAGTAAGATGGCTGCCATGTGAAAAGTGGGCACTTTAAATGGCATCCCTAATTGTCCACCTGTAAGTACTAGTCCACAATCATCTTCCTATAAATACTAGTGTAGCAGTCCTTTAAGGAAAAAAGGAATAGAAGAGAGATGTTTTCTTGTCATGATCTCTAAGCAAGATCTGAAGGATTTTTTTTCCTTGTCTTCTATTATGGAAAAAGATCTTTCTCCTTTTGTTTTCCGACCAACAAAACAAAACAAAACAAAACAAAAAAAGTTCTTCAGTTTCTGTATTAAGAAAATGTAAAATTAGCAGCTTGGGATACTAGAAGAATTGACGTAATTGAGTGATAACCCAGGGTAAAATCTTGTCGTGATTTCTCTTTTGCCAACTCTCATTTAAATCAAATAATAGTTGGGGGAAAACTATCTGAAAAGGAGACAGTTGTGCATACTACAATTAATAATATGTAGAGAAAAACTACAAAGGAAAAAAACCAACACTAAATGACATTTAATGCTACCAGCATGAAATGCATCCCACTGGACTGAGTCTGCTACTGCTAATGCAGTCAGCAGGTGCCACAGCTAACATCATTGGTCTTCCTGTCACCTCTTCTTGGGTCATGGTAAAAACAGCTTCCACCTGGGTCAGACCTCTGTGCTCACACCCCAGTGAGCCTTTACCCCCACCCTTTTTCCCCAGTGATTTTGTCAGTTTTCATGTAACATTAAAAGCCTTGTTGCCCCCAGGTGCCAAAGCTCCACCTTCCAGCTGTGCATCAGCAATCTCTTTTAACCATACCAAAAAAGGGGGATACACCAAGAAAGGATAAAAAGAAAGGGGCAGACCACCACATTAAACAGAGGGGTTTATGTTTTGCACAGCTGGAGAGGAGGGGCAGATGTGATGCTTCTCTCAACTCTAATCTGCTGGGGTTTTTCTAAGGAAGCACCATTTTTTTTAGAGGCCACAATTCAGAGGAAATGTTCAAATGTTCACATTGAGGTTCCTCTGGGGATTCTCCACTTCTCCCTTTCACCTCTCTTCTGCTCAGCTCTCACTCCTGGCAGAGCCACCAGCAAAGTGCAAAGCCTATGCCAGCTCAAGGAGAGCCAGGATTCTAGAGTGGCAGGTGGCTGCTCCACCAGCAGCACCCACCAGACAACTCTAAAGGTACCTAGATGGCAATAATTTCTAAGAAAAGCCTGGAAGCTTTGAATGACTAGCACCAAGGTGTAGCACTCTACTCTTCTTTTTGGGAAAAGGAGGCAGCCTTCAGTTTTCAACTTTTTCCTATTTCATGTTACCCTTTGCCAGGTTGTCTCATAGAACACATTGTGGGAAATCAGCACATGCAGATTCTAGTCCCAGTTTTGCTAAATATTTGAGTATTTTTCTTATTACATGAGACTAATCATATTTCCATATTTTAAAAAAGAGAGAAGGTATGCAAAATTAATTGAAAAGAAGACAAAATCTTATTACAATTCTAGTCTTTGAACACTGCTACCAATACAAACCCTCTCCTTCACAGAGATGAAGATTATAGTCAAAAATAAGAAAATTTTATGCACCATAAGTATGCTGAATATATATTTACCAATAGAAACGGCATTGGAAGGACGAATCATTAATGGATGGTCTCCCAGGTACACAAGAAAACAATCAGCTCCCTTTCCTGAGGTACAGCATGGATCTATCAGGTTAAGTCTGTATCCCAAGTAACTTACAGCCATCTGAGCAAACTGATACTTAATGTTCTGTGCAAGTTGGAAAATGAGCTGGTCCTTTGCATTATCACCTGTGAGAGAGATGGGCAGTGGTAGTGCTTTACCCTACTTGCAAGCTGAGTAAGGATGAACAGTCCTTGCACAGGCATCTTCAGGGTGCTGGATGACTCCTAGGAGTAAATCCCACATGCTCTTTTTCATATCTAGGCAGTAAGGCTCACTCTTTTCTCTCTAAAAAGCTCTGCTAGGAGAAAGGGCAGTGCTATCCTTCTCCTTTATGCAAAATCTTTGTCAGGAAGTCAGCAGATGTGTGGGGAGTGAAATCATTTCCCTGCTGTGAGCTTCAGCTGGGAAACTCCTGTGGCTGACCTTCGAGGGAGGAAGGGTGCTGGTCTTGAACCACACCTGGGTTACACGTTTGGAATCTGAACACTTCAATTACCAACCAAAGCTCATTCTGGAAGGTGTGTTAAAAATTGCTTAGTACTAAAGATGCATGAAAGTGAACACCCAAGTGCTCTGGCACACAGCTGGGGGATTCAGTCTGTGCTTTATTATCGTCCACCCTCTCTGCTATCTGGATCTCTGTCATTGTGGCTTGGGAATAAAACCATCAAAAAGTTACACAAAAGTCTTAACCAAGTCACTAACAAAATTAGTAGCAAGCAATTGGTAGCAATTTTTAGTTAATTCCAACAAGACATCCAAATTATTCATCATTTTAATTGATAAATTTTAGCCTCTCCTGTTCTTATAAAACCAATTACCTTTGTCCTTTGACTAAACACTACTGCACAGTAAAAAGCTAGGGAATTGCTGAAAAACACAAAATAAATCTAATAGCTTATCTTACAATACCAATATCCTTTCCCCCTCTCCATTTTAAGTCTAGTCACATCACTGTGATAAAGATTCTGAAGTGTATGTGGTGTTTGCCCTACTAGGATGGCTCTACTTTTCACAAAAATAAATGTTACAAGTACACACCAGTTTGCACATGAGTGAAAAAAAATGCAGAATAATAAAATAAATGAAATTAAAAAGAATCCATCCCACTTCAGAGAGTATATTTATTCCTGCAGTGTAAAATGGGAATTTCAATTCGAAGGCTGTCAGTTCAAAATTATTAAGATCAAGAAAAAAGCAAAAGTACCTTACTCTATTTGCTATTACAATTAAATTGGGGCTTAACACATGCCTATTATAACATCAGATTTAGTAGTGCTTCACACACTGTTCCTAGCAACTGCAACACCCTGGCCAAACATATAAAATTCTCAATTTCAAGCAATACTAAGTGATGTGTTTTGTTACTCTTAATGCATATGTTACGTCCAACCAAAAAAACAACAACAAAGGTAAAATAAGAAAATTATACACCTGCCATTAACAGAAATCTCATGAAAAATACTCTCACAATAAAAAAGCCTCAGAGAAATTGGTGGGAATATTTTCTGTTTATCCCACTGGCTTAGAAACCAACAGTTATTTAGGTGCTGAGATAATTACAGCTCTTACATTTGTTTGGAGAGTTATTTGTGCCTTGGCAAACCTTATCTTTTAGATAATGCCAACATTGTTTTTAAATGTTTTAAAAACATTGTTTTCAAATGTTTTAAATTTTTGGAGGATGTTCTATCTCATTCCATGGTTCTCTAGACACCTCAGTATTTCAAGTGTTCTGAGGTCAAAGCCAGTTTTGCTGGATTTGGTAAGTACAGATCCTGCAATGCCTTCAATATGTTCCTGCACCAGAGGCTTGAGGAAAGAGGCCAGATGAATATTCAGGTCACAGTGCTGAGTGCTGCAAACTAAAATTGCTGGAAGCCTTCCTGAAGTGCATTAGAATTTGTGGCTCTTCTGTTGAAATGGTATGTGTTGCTCTCAGGAGTCTGTCCCTGAACAAAGACAGGCAGAGAATGCACACATTTTGTAAATAATGATAAAGAACTAGTCAGGAACAAAATGGCAGTCTTGCACTACGTTGTAGAGGTTCCAAAAGTGCTTTCGAATGAAACAGAAAAGGTAAGGTGCAATTCTCTGTGGAACAAATGTATTTATGTGTACATGCACATAGGCTGGAGACAGAGAAGGTACTCTGAGTAAACCAAAATTCTATCAGATTAATCAAAACCCACCTTTGCTGGATATCCAATTCCTGTTTCCCATGGCCTGGCTTCGAAAGTTTAATAAAACACAGAGATTCATCTGTTTAAAATCAAGTATTTGTGCCTCAATTTTAAAATGAAAATTACCTTGTGTTTGAATTTGTTGGAATTCTTGTTTTCTTTCTTGTTGAGATCGATGAAGTAATGAGTAATGCGATCCTTGGACTTAGAATCCATGTCCCAAGAAATCTTGAAGGAATCACACGTGATGTTACTTATTTTGATGTTGTGTGGGACTGGAAGCTCCTCCATCTCTGCAATCCCACTATCTTGTGATTTATTCCCTGCACAGAAAATAAGCACGATTCGTTCAGTGAAGGACCCACTTGATCAGTGTTTTGTGTGCTCCAGTGCAAGCACATCCCTGAACAGCCTTTCACAAAGGCTCACAGGGGTCCTCTGGAGCCAGTGGGGTACAGTTATGCAAGTCTGCATGTCAGTGATGGAAAGCAGTGGAAAGGGATGGAATTCCTCAGGTGAATAAGCACTAATATTACAGTGCACAGAGTGGCAGGGTACACAGAGTGGCTGGCATCACTGCTGTGTGTGTTTGCAGCCTGACAGGACAATGCATCCAAAGCTATCAAGTGCTCCAAGGTTCAGTTAAGAGGCCAGCAATGCCCACAGTTAACGCTGTGGCCCTATCCATACCTGTCAGCAACATAAACACAACCTGAAATCATATTCATCCTTAAACCAGTTTTCAAGCACAAAGCACAGCCGATCTCTGCAAGATTTAGAGATGGTGGATGCATATGCACATATGCACAGACATTTAGAACAGCAACTCCTTTGAAATGAAACAATTAACACTTTGATGAGCCACAGCAAAAGGGACACACAAGCAAACTTCATTTTCTGTTCTTTATTCTTTCTGTTTTCCCAGCTGAGACCCTGCAGTTTTCTTGGGAGATTCTTTTCTAAGTACATATGGGAGATGAACAAATGACCATTGACCCCAAAAAGAATGACTGGTTCTAAATTTAGGTCTCCCCTTAGCTCCCAAGGCAACATTATAGTTCAGCATTCCGTGAACATTAGAACTCAGAAATGTTAGGTGTTCTTGCACTTACCCAAGTCTTGCATAAGACCCAAGTCAAAAGTGAACAAATAAAAAAAACCAAAAAAAAACCCAAAAAAACCCCATAAAAAAACAAACCAGGAAGCTGAGAAAAAATGCTGGGTAAAAAAAGGAAAAAAAAAATCTATACAATGTAAGAGAAGAAGAAATAGAACAGAAAAAAAAAGGAAAATTGAACACAGATAAGGATAGATAGAACCAAGAGAAAACAAAAGGCTAATGTCTCTATGAGAAATAGAGGAAAGCTCCCAAATTCTGGCCAGATGAGGAAGATGGGAAACTCATGCAGGTATGTGAGGCAATGCATTGTCAGAATTAGTCATAGTCATATCTAATTATAGAAAAAGATAGTATTTATACTTTTATCATAACTGGTAAAAATGATAAAAAACAGAAGTCAGAGGTGTTTGGGCAGTAATAAAAGTAAAAACTTTACTTGTAAAACATTAGGAACATTTCAGCCTCTCTACATACTCTGCCAAAGAATTATTCCATCACTTCAATGCAGGAATATTACTGTTGGCCTGATTGTTCAAAATTCTGCTCATAGACATGTGAAATTCAATCACAGGGTCTGCAAAATTCATAGATCTCCAGCTGGTATTGTAAATAATGCATTTTTACTGATGACTTCAAGAACTAATAAAACTATTTTTCTATTTTTGTTTTATTTTATGCATTTACATCCAAAAGGTTGTCTATTCTTCAAACATTCTATTCCTTTTTTTTTTTTTTCAACTAATACTGAAATCAGTTAGTGCATGGTCTTGCTCAAAATGCCCCCCTATTTGTGCCCTACACAATGACATTTTCAACAGCTGCACTGGCTTCAACAGACTCAGAAATATCAGTCATTACTGAAAGCTTTCTCTTCGTATGAAAGACGTGGTAAGTGCTTTTCCCAACATGACATTTCAGAAAGCCAGCAGGGAGAAAATGGCACTGCTTTCTTTTGCAAGCAATTTGTATTTGAAAGATGACTGAAAGCTCTGCCAGGTACACTGAAAAGCCTTCATCTGATTGGCTCTTTCAAGAGCGAGGCTCGGTGTTTAAGTCGAAGGAGTGTGGCTGCTGGGGTTCTCAGAGCTGGAGAGCTGGACAGACTGAGAGCCCAGCACTCTGAACAAACACACTCTAACATCCTGAACACACATGCAGCCAGGAAATCCAAGCTGTAAACCCACAATACCTTAAGGTGCAAATTATTTGCCTAAAAATGAGCCTCTGTATTCCATTCCCAGGGCCTGAGCCATGATAAAAACCGCCAAGGTGGTTTAAGCCTCAGGTCACGTGCAAAGCAGTAATGACCACTAACAAAAAGTAGCAGAGGAAGAAACATTTTGGAGAAAACCAATGGCAAAGAGCAAAATGGAAATAGGTATCATTTTCTGTGAGTTTCTTGGTATTAGTATCTGGCACACATCTTCAGATATCTTTTAATTCCTTAGCTTTTGAAGTGAAAAAATAGCTTTTAGTAAAGGTCAAGCAGAGAATCTCCAGGTAATTTTTAGGGTTAGGGTGGGGGTTAGGGTCAAAAGAATCAAAGAGCCTGCAGCTTCAGGAAAACTGGGGCTGGAAAAGACATGCCAAGCCATCCCAGCAGAGCCCCAACATTGCTGCTCCTACATCCCTGTGATCTGGAAAGCCATGGTGCTGGGGTTTGGGGTAGGGTAGTTGTTGGATAGAAAACTAGGTGATACAACACACATATTTTAGGGGAAGTATAAAGACAACAAAGAAAAGTAAGCACACCCAACATGCTAAGCTCCAGAAGAACCTCCCCCTTTAACATGGGCCTTTTTCCTAGGACTGAAAGTTTGCTACAAAAAAGAAAGCCCAGATTCATTGGTGATGGTTCTGTTCACCCAAACCATGTCTGTCTGTGCTCAAGCACCTCAAAGCAGCCTCAAGGTTGCTACAATTTTTTTATGGTGGGTGGGACATCTGGATGAAGCCACTGAATGAACTGGGAAAGACAAAAGCACAGGGAAGCCCTGGTGATATCCCACAACCAGTGACTGGGAAGAAATATCCCCCTAGAGTGATGTAATTTCACTCATCGGGGTGCTGCCATGCAGAAGAGGGGGCACCAAGTGCTGCTCTCTGGGAATACACACAAGACATTAACTCCTGCAGTTACTTCTGTGAGGTGTCAGCTCCATGAAGAGCTAGGAATGTGATGAGGGAAACGTGACTCAGGTTCATGAGCCAGAAATAAGCAAGGTGAGAAAGGTACTCACAAAGTACTAAATTAAAAGTTAATGCTAGATTCTTAATACATTCTGGGAAGCTAACTGAAAATCAAAATATGTGTAGATGAGGATGAGAAGCAGTTTCTGATACCCTGAAAGATCATTTATATATATATATATATATATATATATACACACTAACAGCACATGTAATAAACACACTAAAGGCCAAACAGAATTTTATGGTCCGAATAATATTTTTTAAAAAAATCTCACATTATTCAGATTTTAAAATGCTTGCACTGGGTAAGTCAGAAAGTGGTTTTCTCAAGTTAACATTTTCAATACAATGAGAGAGATATTAGCTGTGGTATTTTGAATTAGAAACGATTGATGAGAGGGGATCAATGTCTTAAGAGCACACAGGTACCATGACATAAGAATTAGATGTGGATGCTAATGATTGAGAACAACTCATTTACAAACAGTAACTCCCATAACATGAACAGAGAAACCCTTACACCTTCTGAAATACAAAAGTCTCTACCTTTTCTTGTCTTGATAATTCAACTGATAGGTTATATAGGTAAAATACTGTCATTTCAGAAATCTGATATAGACTGACAATATTTAAGTGCTGTAATTGAGACTGAATTCTCCAACTTACTGAGAAGGTATTTAATTTCTGCAAAAATTCAATAGAAGGGAGTGAACTTCATGCTGTATAACCATCAAAAATGACAGGGAAGTGCCAGGAAATTACATATTAGCTGCTACTTTAAATTTAACTAAGCAAATATACAGTCCCATATTTTCCCCCTGTGCTCTGGAATGAATGGCTCCCTGTCCAATTGCTGGCTATATAGAATTGTTTTACAGAGCCAGGACAATATGTCCCCACCAAGCAAATAATTAACCTGAATACCAACATTTCAGTGTGCACGGCCACACCTTGTTCAAGAGAGACAGTGAAACCACACAGAGCAAATACAAATACCACAACATTCAAAAAATTATTAAATCAAGGCTGTTATTTGTTAGGCTATGTAAGTGCACTTCTCTAGGATAGCCATTCTGTTTCAAAGCTCAATTTTTAATCCATAACGACAGAAGTAATGTTTATGTTTTGTTTGTGCCTCTTTTCATGTACAAAATTATGAGTGAAGAGTCTCAGACTCTTAAGTATCTCTCTCTCCTCTCCCCCAGAATCCTAGTAAACTACCTCCCAAGGTAGATTTTTATACTTATATAAGCATATTTAGGAATATTTTCTAAATAAGTATCCTTGTAAAACTAATTCCTAAATTAGATAAAGAGAGATGCCTGACCCTAGAAATCCTGTTAGAGGGATAAACCCCTCTAAACCTTCTCCTCATTTCCTCCCCATTGTCTGATAGTACTGTTGTGCATTTTCTAGTAAGAAATGTGCACTGTGTCCGAAATTTTTAAAAAATAATAGTTTCAAAAATAAATCATTACTTAACTATAACATGTATATCTATATTTACTGAATGCTTTTGAAATGTGCATGTACATTCAGACTCTTATTGCCTAACAGCTTAATTTATCTGTTTCCTGCTAATCTAGGACACTGACTTCAGCAGGAATACTCCACACAAACCAAAGAGAGCACAACTGGGCTGCGAGTACAAATGTGCCTTCAGTGCAGGCATCTTCTTCAGCTGAGAATGCCTCCCAAAGAGTGCCCACATAAACAAAGCACTGAGCAGTCTCTGGATTGCCTGGTTTCTGTGCTGAAAAATTTGTCTCAGCCCCTTACAAAGGACTTGATTCTTCCTCCTTCTCTCACGGAGGATGAATGTACTCCACAAGTGGTGACGTGATTGAGCTCAGCAGCAGCCCAGTCTCTCCCTGCTGCCAGTGCAGCGAGAGATGAGCAGGCTCCCCGTTCCCAGCTCCCGCTCTCGGCTATCCCGGTTGCTCAGAGGCTGCTGCCGGCGGGGCCCTGCAGGCTCGCTCTGCGGCTCTCCCGCTGCCCCCCGGGGCCGCAGCGCTGCAGCCGGGGCCGTGCGTGCCCACGGGAACCGCCCGGCAGCACCGCCGAGCCAGCCCAGACGCTGCTTTGCCCCTGAACAAAAGCAGATGGGACTTCAGGGGCTTCGTTTCCTCAAACGCGTGCGTTCCACCGACACCAGTGGGAACACACAACGCGCGTGGGGCAAACCTGCCAGCCGGCAGCAGCTAACAGAGGTGCCCCGGCAGATTTTGGCATGGTTATGCTATCAGAACCGAAGGGCTTTGCTTTGCAGCTCATTCTCTCAGCAGGCACTGAATGCAACATTATGCTCAATAGGAAATTAAATGTATCTTTACAGAGAAGGTTACTATAATTAGTAAGCAGAAATTAAATAGGGACGTTATAACGTTTCTGTGGAATAAAAATTTTGGCACAGATACTAGATTCTCGACAGTGGATTTGGTGGGCCATATGTATTCCTTCTAAGTTAATGCTAAAACCCAAATATTTCTTAAATATGGCAGCAGAAACAATAACAAGAAAAGTACCAACAATATTCACCTCTGCGATAAGACCATAGATACCTTGAATTACACTTGGAATATTTTTGATACAAAATATGCATCTGCTAATCCAAAAGCAAAGGCTACTCTCCAAAACATTTTATGCCTATGACTCGCAATGATACTTAGGTACAATTTTCATATGATGTACATGAAATATATATATGAATTTATATTTATATAGATATATGAATTTTCCAGACTATTGTGGAAACCACTAATACTTTTAGTATGCTAAGAAAGACAAAAATACTGACAAAAAACATCACCCTTGGGGAGTGAATCTTCTCAGGCTCACTTTGCATCCAGTGAAGAGAGGAAGTTTCCTAGATGGGATAATCTGAGTACCTACAGGTAGCTCTCACATTTAACTTTGCCCTGGAGGAATGTAATTCCCTTCAGAGGCTAGAAAGGGAGGTCACAGAAGCTAAGAGCTAGCTGAAGTTATCCTTTATAATTATTTCCTAAATTACATTGGTCAATTCAACTGATTCTCATGATGCAACAGCGATTTGCAAGATTTCTGCCAGAGAAAAAAGGAAAAGCCTGGGGATAAAAATTACATTTTACACTGTAGCGAATTTCTAAACTCCTTAGCAGAGAAATCTACATGTCACTGACTCAGAAATATCCTTTGGATTTATATTTTTAAAGGGATAAATTTTTCAAGAATAATTTCTCTGAATTTCTGTGTCAAATAGATCATTTATGGCCACAATTTCTTTTCTGAAATCACTGATAGGATCAACATCTCACAGCCATTTAAGCTTGAATATGGATGAATTTATAACTTGCTAACTGCAATTATAGATAAATTATTTAATAACTGTAATTTAATTAATTTTAAATTAATAGCACATTTAATTGCCTCATTGAACTAATTCCTCAAAATAATTGTTTCCTCTCTTGCTATTACCATACAGAAAGTTTGGATATATCACTGTTGTTATCAGACAAATGGTCTAAATCAGCTCCAATTCTTCCTTTGATTTTTGACCTATCCTTACTTGAAACAAAAATTTAATTACTATTAGTAACATCTTAAGAAATAAATGATTTGGAAAGGTCTAATTGAAATCAATGAAATCTAAGCTGAGTTACTCAAGAACTTCTGGAAACATGAATGCAACCATGTACACAAATTTCACAAACCCAAAGCATAGCACAAACCCCAACTGCAAATCAGATCAATGACTAAATTGGCAAGGCTGACCTTGTTCTTTCACTAAGACTTATTTCTTATTTGATATCCTGACATCTTGGAAGTATTTAATATTTATACCTTACTCATTCAAAACTAAACCACATTTTCAGAATGTGGACAGAGTAGACATTCTCTACCCTAGACTGAGTACTGAAATGGAAATAGATACAAGTCCCTGTTGATACAATTACCTTTTTTAGAGTATCCCTTAATCCTTATAGTGGGTTTTTTTGAAGAATATTTGTAAGAAAACTGGGAGTCTCTCTGTCTTTATAAAGTACTTGGTGCCCCAGAAGGTTGGGCCATTAGTATTGAATTTTTCCTCTTTTTGCAATTTTATTACAGGTAAGTTGAGGAGTGTTAACACAGTAATATGCTAAGTTAAATGCACACAACTTCACACAAAATTTAGTTTTCACTGTGTTAAAAATAAATGGAGAAAATATGAAAATATGAAAAAATTATCAGATGAAAATATGCAACTGAAAGCTGCAAATAATCACGTAGTTACATTTTTCTTCACTAAGCACCAGGAAAACTGGAAGACTGAAAACCCACTTAGGCTAGAAGATTAAAATGCCATCCAGGCCATCATGTCTACTCTCCCCTGTGTCTAAGATATGGAGATCTACTGAGATCCATTGACCCTTCCATGCTCTAAGGACTGACCAAATCCCTGGGTGGAGAGCTGAGAAGTGCTGGGATCATCTTTTATGATGACCAATCAAACTGAATTGGCCAGATAAGCTGAGACTGAGTGCAAATGTCACCACCATCCATCAGCATCTTGCTCCTCATCCTGTCCACTGTGTGACTCCTGTATGCAAAATGATTTATAGCCAGTTCCCTCTAAAGTTCTCAGGCTGCTTTTACTAAACACTTCATGTTTTACCATAACCTTGCCATGTAAAGCTCAACAAGCTCCTCTGCATCCTTCTGTGAAATGAGAGTTGCAGTGTGGCAAAAATAGCTCCAGCTGCACTACAGCTCCTACTGGCAAACCATTGGTTTTCATGGCTCTGCCTCAGAGCCAGGCAAGGGCAATTCTGGCTTCTTGAAATCAAAAAGGACATTATGGCAGGCCACAAGCACTAAGCCACCACAGTATTTATTCCTAATTAAACACTCCCATTTTGTTCAGCACAGCAAGCCTGCAGTACATGGGTGGTTAAGTGGCTCTTCTCAGCATGTGTTGGCTACAAGATACATTTGAAAAACAAATTTTAATTAAAATGTGCATTTCTCAGTTGCTGAAAGGGAAAGAAGGTAACAAGGGATGTAAAAGGCTCTAAACCACCATCTTGCTTAATTTACATGCCATTTAAAAATTAGAAGGAATTTTACAGCCCTTATATATACTAGAATTTGAGTATAATGCATACCTTCAGTTATACATAATTCCAGACTTGGAAAGCAAGCATGTCAGAAACTACAATAAAATCTCTCCCAGATCAATCTATCACATCCACTTCATTCATTTAGCAGAAGTCTGTGTTACCAGGCCTCTATTATTATCTATCCAGTGTGAAATTCTGACCATACTTCAGACTGCACTCAGGCCCATTTTGTGGTGTATTTTTGTAAGGGTGCCATCTCAGTGCTGTTCTGCTGAAAACTGGGAGTAAAATTTTTCAGCAGACTCCCACCCTGTTGATTCCTAAAGGGGCAGATTTTGGAGCAGGAAGGGATAGAAAGTTTTTAATGGCATGAGGCTTGTCTCTTCTGGTGAATAAAATGTGCAGCTGCATCCGAGACTGTGGAACTGCCTATGTCTCCAGGACTAACAACAAAGGAAAACAGATCTCATAGATGAAGGCACTGACTGTATGACCCCAGACAAGTTGCTTGGGGCCAGATTCCGATCCAAGTTACACTGCTCTGGGTCACTGGCCTAATTGCTCCAGCACTCTTCATCTAACAGTGTAATTGAGGCAAAGCATTGCCCTTAGTTTCCCACTGCTTTTAATATTAACTGTGTATTAGAGAAGTGAGTGGCCTTCCATGATTTGTGTTTCCACATGTCACTAAACAAGGGAGAGAGACAAACACTTCCATTTTATTTTATTACTGTGAACCTCATTCATACCGTTTACCTCATTCTTTGGCTGGCAACAACTTGTGCCATTTATTGCAGCTGTGTCTTCATCTAAACCAAAAATGTATTCTCTACTTCAAGTTAAGTCATGTGAGTTCAAATCTAGCACGATGAGGCAGGCTTGTATTCACATGAGCTTTAATGTGACCTGCCAGCTTGCCAGAAACTGCAAGTGCCTTGATCACACCAGGATTTTTTCATTTAAAATCCATTTCCTTTCAAAAAAGGGAAGCCCAGTCAGAAAGGCAAAACTCATCACTTGAAGGGCAGCAGAGAGAAGTCAAGGCTGGGGAACAGAGTTTTACTAAGCATTTTCCTTGAGAAAGTAGGGTGCCCAGCATGAGTGGGCTTTTGTAACTCTCTGGATACCCTGGCAGTGTGCAGCATGAATGAGCATTTCTTTACTTGGCAGTTGCTGTGTGCTTTTCACACACATCTCTTGTGAGGAATGGGATTTGGCTTTGCTTTACACCAGTTTGTGCTTTTTAGGTGTGATTTGAAATGAATTACATATTCACAATAGTTCAGGAAATTCTATTTTGTAACTTGTACTGTTTTATTTTACATTTAAATTGCATGCATGTTTCAGAATCATAGGCCTGTTTCAGACTTTCTCTCAGGCCCTGACAAATAAAGGATATAGGGGTTTTGAGAGTCTTTTTTTTTTTTTTTTTTGGCAGGAGTTGTTCTGTTTTGTTTCATTTTTAGCTGGTTTCCTAAGGAAACCAAACATTGTCAAGGCCTTTGGATGTAGGTCTGCCACTGGTTGACTGTTCCTAACTTTTGAACCTCTGACAAGAGCAGGGAGCTCACAGATAACCTGGGTTGCTGCCAGTTTCTTTAAGGCAGACAAGCATGCAGAAATGAGAGGATCCTGCTAAACACTCCTTATCAAGAGCAAGGCTACAATGAGGTAAAGCTTTTCCCTGTTACTAGAATATAAAGATGACACAATTATGAATATTGTAGTCAAAAGAAATCCTTCAGGAGAGTCTTCACCACAATGGAATTGCCCCCTCACTCAGACATGGTACAGCATACTGGCCGTGCATATTTATTGAAAGTCTCAGCTGTAGCTCATCAGCTTCCTGTCCTGATGGCATTTGTGACAGAACTCTCCTGTAGGTTACCTAATGAAAAATGCCTAATGAAGAGGAGAAAACTCAAAGCAAAGTTTTGATGTAATTAAGTTAGAAGAAACCTACAACAATTCTAAAAACATCAGATTCAAATCCATGATGCTCAATAAGTCTTAAATTGCTTTTTGAAAAAAGCACAGCTCAGTTGGATACTTACAATAGTTCCCATTACAAATTTTTCTGTCGTCTTATTATGCAGGCCATCAACAGCCATTGGACTGCAACAATGGCACCAATCATGATCATGACGACACAAAAATTGATTAGCTATAGAGGAATAACTGCACAACCTTCTACAAATTCACAATGCCAAACAAGTCCCCTTGGGTATGGTGCTTAAAAAGAATTCATGTTTAGATTAGTTTTTCGTCTTTTGGATTTAGAGCATTTAAAAGCATCTCAAGGAATGCTTTCCAGTTCCCACTCCCTACTATATGAGCTAATCTAATAAGCATACTGAGATACACTGAAGGATTTAGTTTCCCTCTCTGGCTTCCATCTCCAGCACTGCACACTTGCACTAGGGCTGACAGCCCCATCAGGCAGCCTAGGGGGCTCCCTGATGGTCTTATCAAGGAAACAACACAGAAACCAGCTGAGCATTCCAGAACGTACAAGAACAGAAAAAGAAGCATCAGTATACACCGTGGTTCTGTCTCCCCTGCACTTGTCCAGTTATGAGAAAGCACAGAGTACTAGATGTGTTCCTACCATACAAATCATGCTGGGCCACCTGGCTACCTGATGTGTCACCTGAAATTAAACTCTCATGCTCTAGAAAGGCTGCTCTACTTAGATCCCTGGATATCAAGTATGATTTAAGAACTCCATGCTACCTAAATAGTGACAAAGAGAAGTACAGAAGTGACATATTCTTTGTGTCAGGGTCCCAAAGCCTGGCACTGAGCTGCTCACAGACAGAGGAAACAAAGAGCTGTACCTGGAGTTTGAGGTGCCTCCATCTATGGGGGAAAGAAAGCAACCTCTACACATGGGCAGAGGTGAGACAGCCACAATGAATGGCATGAGAAGTCCTACTGCCCAAACATGTCCTTTCATGAAGAGTAAGCTGGTAGCTGTGCCATCAGAGCACAGGTAACACTGCCTAAAATTCCAGTATGTTCCACACAAGAAGGCCAGACCTTCCCTGGGATCTACTGGAACCAGTGAGCAGCCTGAGGGGATTTTCAGTTCCTGTGATTGGGGATATGTCTTGGAATTGCACTGGAAATGTAAAGGCTCAAAGTTCATCAGAAACATTAGCCCTCTGAAAGTCACATGCCTACTACTCAACATTTATATTAAGTTACCATAAGCATAAAGTTCATCATGAATGTGTAGGTGCACAGTATTTACCTTGTGTCATTATGTGGAAGATGGACCTTAGTAGCATTAAAAAATACAACTGCTGCATGCCCTATTTTTAATTTTATCCCTTCCTTTATATAAACACACATATAATTTCCCTTTACATAAGTTGCATTTAAAAGAACAACACAGCATGAGTCACTCCACAGATACTTGTACACTAGGACTTACAGCTGGCCAAGACTGAAAGAGCCTTTTAACATCTTTTTATCCTGCTTATTTTGCAGTCCAAATGTTTTCAACTATGAGTACACATAGAAGTGAACTGTAAAAAAATGCTCAGAATAATCTTTTAGAAATGTTATTTCTAGCCAAAAGTTAAATGCAGATTATAAATACAGGTTAAATATATAAACAAATACACAAATCTATCTTATAAAAAAAGACAGATTAAATCCAGACAAACTGCAACTTATAGAGAAAAATTCCAAATGAGATGCCTATCTGTATGAAATAAGATAGAACACACACCCCCAAGACTAGGGAAATACAGCACTTGTAAGATCTTAATCATGCCACATTATGAATGCAAATTGGTTTTTACACGAAGTCTTACTGAAGCCAATGGAACAGCTCAGGAAAGAAATTTATGGGATGCTTCTGATCATTGCAACCTAAGGAATTCTCCTAACAAGAGTGCTTGGATATACAAAGCTTAATATGGCAATTCCTTTAACTGTGCTTCTCCCAGAGCTGCCAGCTGGGAATAACTTTTTCCAATATCAAAGAAATAAACTCCAGACTCCACTCCACACTTGGAACTAAGAGCACAACCCTGGTAATACTTTCTGTCATGCAGGAATGAAAAAAGTTAGTTTTAAGGCTTTCCATTCTTGGCAGCAGCTACACCTGTCAAGACTCAGACAAACACTTGTTAGGTTATGAAAACAGTACAGCTAATCATTGCTTTTGGAAACATCCATGCAAAACACCTTGTTCATTCAAGCAGAAATAAAACAAGAACACTCTGAGAACAATAAAACAAAACTGACTAATGATTCAACTACAAACACCACTGTGAAAACTGATTCAGTTACAGACACTACAATGAATTCTAACCAAATCTGTGCTGGAAGAAAAAAAATTCAAGGTCAAATAAAGAATGTTCCAGTGTGGAACAAACTCTAGTGAGGAAATCACACCAGGTGATCCTGGAGCAGAGTTTTCTAAAGTTCCAACTGCCTAAGCATTGTCTTTGTTCATAATTTCTACAGCAGTGACATATTTGATACACATATCCTGTACTGGCAGTGTTAGTACTAGTTCTCCAGATGTGTTTACGAATTTTTAAAGAAAGTGGTCTGCGAGAAAAATGCTTAAAAATTCTGTCAAAAGAGAAGAGAAGACATAGTTTAAGTTTGTAGGCTGTGTTCAGCCAGAACCAAATATAGCCTTCAGGTCACAAAAAGCACAAAAGGCCATGCATGCTGGCAGAACAGAAGATGCACCTACTGTCCTGAGTGGTCTAAGAAAAACTCAGACTGGGAGGACTTTTAAAGATTCAGTCAGGGTGGAAGATACCACCACCATTTCAGCAGCATAAAGAGGACTGAAAACTGCCTTATTCAGAAAAGGCAGAGCCTTCTAACCTGCTCTTTGGAAGCCATGAAAAATAAAAAATGGAGGAAATTACAAGGAATGGGTTAAGGAGGAGACCTTTCTAGATTCTAGAGGAAAAAATGGAAAATTAATCTGGCAGAGAAGTCCCAGAATGAGAAAAACAAGGTCAGGAAGACAGGCTTCAGCAAGGCTGTGGACACAACAGAGCATAAGGATGCCTGACCAGAACCCATTCAAAAATCAATGATGAAATACTAGAGAAATCTAAATAAGAATATGATAGAGTCTCTCCTCAACACAGCTTACATGACAGAAGGGATACTCTGCCTGCTCTAGAAGCTTTGGTTCTGGGGCCAGGAACCTCACTGGAAAGCTGTTGGAAAGGCTGAATTGGCCTTCTGGGTGTACTCTGACCTACATCACACAGGCAGAATGGCAGGGTAAAGTGTGAATTTGGAAACAAGAGCTCAGAACACTCCTTACAAGAGATGGTAGAGCCACCAGATTACTAGGCTGAGAAGAAAATTGCTAGCAAAATAGAAATATCTAGTTTAAGGTGAAAGATGAAAGAGACAAATTAAATAGTAATGGCTTAACTCTTCCTCAATAAAAACAGCTTAGTCTTTGAGATTTGCAGAAGATATATGAAATTTTAAGTGAGGGGTGGGCTTGGCTCCTTCTTCTAGAGGACTGCTTCTCAGATGCTGGAGGGGTTATAATTTCTCTTCCCTAAATGATTGCTCCTGCCATTGTACTGACTGAGAACTACTGATGTGCAGAGCTGAAGCAGGGCTGGCAGAGGTGAGACTGACATATGGAAAAACAAGTAAGGAGCTCATGTGTCTGCTGGGCTACCACAGAGCCTGTGGCTGGTTCCAGGCTTTGTGTCTTTGTGAATGATCTAAAGAGAGATCACGTTTTTGTATTGCAGACAACATTAGACAGAACGAGCTGCAAGCACAAGATGGCTTAGAAGCATGGGCAGGAAATGCTACAATGAATTCTGCTACAGAATAAATAAAAAAATGCATCTGGGAACTCTAATCTGAAACAAACACAAAGAAGAAGGAACACACACAGGAGACAATGATGATTAAAATGCTTTAAATATAAAATTGACTGGAAATTAACTGCAAAAGCTATATTATATGTTTGAGTTTCAACCCAGCAGTATCAGCACTGGGAAGTAACAGTGATTCTGTAGGTGAACCTAGCATAATTACACATCAAGCACTTCAGTAGCTTTATAAAGGACCTCGCAGATTTACAGGAAAGAATAATTGAATGAAAAGGGGCAGAAATAGAATGGCAGGCAAAATACAAATAGCTAATAACCAACAACTTGGTCATTGCCAGACAAAATAGCTCATAATCAATTACACAGATTTGGGCATCATAAAGATCTAAAAGGAGAAGAAAAAAAAGAAGGAAAACAACCCTAAAAATTCATGAATATAAAGGTAGAATTTGGATGCCTACATTTCTTGACACCAGGATGTTGAATAGCCAGCTTCCAGCAAAGCCTCACTACTTAGAGACATCATTACTTAGGATATAAACCAAGACAGGATGAAATACTTGCTGAAGTGGAAGATATAGGCAAATCATTAGTTTTCTTCTCTTCCACAGCTCTAAAGATCATTCATGAAGACTTGTTGCTTGGCTCCATTTAGTGTTTTTCTGTTTTAACAATGAGGAATATGTGAAATCTTAGTCTCTGGCAAGAATGTAAAGCTAAAACAGTAATTAGTATTTTTCTTTGCAGCAAGAGAGCTTTTGAAGTGATGCACTAGATTTTAACTCCTACCTGAAGCAGCACTATTGTCTGTCACAAAAAAACCTCCCAAATAATTAAATAAAAAACACAATGTTCAATTTGAGCCAGGTTAGACCTAATTTTATGGAAAAAATATATTTCTTAGTTGGCCATTCCACCACTCAAACCCTAGAAAAGTGATACTGTTTGCATTTTGAAGAGAGTGAATTTAAATATCCAAATTTGCAGCTGGGGAGAGGAACAAACCAATAATAAGCATAACTATGAATTTTGTGTCAAAATATCACACATACAGACGCTTCTCTATTATGCTGGATACAGAATATATGAGCTGTGCTCAGAAGTGTCATAGTTATAAAAAAACCCCAAACAACTATTCATCAACAAAGATTCAGGACACTAAGAATTACTTGGAAATTTGGGTCTCTCAGTTGTCTCTCATGCGAGAGCCTACCTAGCTATTCAACTTTTTCCCATCTCTCAGACATACAAGATGACATTTCAGAAACAGCAGTGATACTGCTCCACAATGCCAAAAAGGAGATTTGAAGATTGCATCCAGAGACTGGATGATGCCACTTCATCCCTTCTATTTGAAAGGTGAATGTGTACACAATATGGCAATGAAAATCCCAGTTAATGAACTCCAAAAAATATTTCCAAATCCTCCAATAAATCCAGCATGATAATAAACTCCTGCAATAAATTAGAAAACATGAGACATGCTCAAATAACAGGAAAAGCCAAAGATGCAAGCTGTTTACATAAACCAGAAATGACATCTTAGCTTATATGATGTAATGTTTTTATACAAGCCTGGCAGACTAAACAATTGTGATGGTGCCAAGTATTTGGAAGGTGATGAAATTGATTAAAACTGGCCAAGACACCAGTTCCAGCTCTGATCCTGATGCCTAAATGCTATCTTCAAATATATCAAGGCAGAAAAAAAGTTTAAAAGCACATTAGTGAGATTGTATAGTTCAAGCCATCAATGTAGAAAATACTAGAATGAAGCATACTTGAATAACCTTAAATTGGACACTTTGTTTGGATTCTGATGCAGCCTTTAACTGCATGATTACGTACTAATTTTTCCACATAAATTTTGATTCATTCAGCATACATAATGAATCGTGTGTACATAATGAACTATTTTTCTTGCAACAGCTATTTGCTTTTGTTCAGTGTGTAGTCCCAGGACTTATTTGCTACACATTATTCATATTCTTCTCTGAAGACAAAATTAGGAATTTCATAATGGGTTTTTCCATGCACCTCATGGGTTTTCCAAGCTACTACAGTGTCTATCTGATTAACAAACATTCATTAGTTTATTTTGAAAACATTGCTGTGAGGGGAGGCAGCAATGTTTCCATTTTACACGTGGAAAACTGAGGCACAGGAAAGTTATTTAATGTGGTTGATGTTGTCTTCAAGGCCTTTTTTTAAAGTCCTACTCTCAGCAGCAGCCATGGACTCTGAGTGCTCCATGGTACCCTTCTCTGCTGGCAAATGAACCAGGAGAATTTGTCACTCTGGGGTCGTGTGTGGCTTTGGAAGATGCCATGCAGTGACACACATTGACCCTTCTCAGGCAGTCACACCAAAGCATGGCTTCTTCTGCCCTGTTCCTGTCCCCCTTCCTTCTTCTTCCCAGTCACACTTCAAAGGTCCTGTTCTTCGTTCCTAAGGCTGTCCTTTCAGCCTCAGTCTCTCTGCTCAGCAAGTCCTAGTTCCATTCCTTTACTCCTGAGCTCTGTGGTCCAAACTGCCCAGCAACCTTCCTCTTGTCCCTTCTCATTCTTCAAATTAATCTAATCTAGGTGAACATGCCCTCACTTTCCACCCCCCCAGCTTTACTTCCCTGGGCATGCTGCCTGAACTTAGATATCCTTTACTTTCTTCTCCCATTCTCATTCAGGGTTATTTTGTCCAATTCACACTTATCCTAATCCCTATCTTGGAAGGCTTTCCTGTTCTTCCACCCCTGACCAGCCACTGCCTCTAGTCTGTCAGCCCCTCTGGGGGCACTTTCCTTGCCTGACTCCCTCGTCTGTGTGCCCCATGTTCCAGCATCCTCTTAGAGGTTTGTTTCTTTGTTCTCCACCTTTCTGCATTTTGACAGAAGGTGTCGTTTTTATAGGTGTCTTCTGCTTTCCCTCCCTCTGTACCAGCGAAGAGCAGAGGGAGTGGATGACGGTGTCACCGCTCTCGGCCCGGCGGGACCCACAGCGCATCATCTGTAGGGGGAGCACGGCACAGCCACAGAGGAGCTTCGGGAAATTCAGCTGCTGACACCCAAGACTGTTCTACCAAGCCTGTGAAAAGCTTGGGGTTTTACCAAGACTTATGGTTTTCTGACATCAGCTGTATTTTCATAGCATCGGTGTGCTGATGACACAAAAGGCATCCATTCATCTACTCAAGGTTTAATCCTCAGGTAAGGCTAATACAAATTTTATAAAAAGGTCACCAGAATGTTCAGCACTGATTAAATAATCATTCCTGGCCTTACAGAAGTATGGCTACAATGTTCAAATACGGCAAAGAAAAGTAACAAATGCTACCCTTTTTCCTATACACAGAATGAGTTCAGAGAGTTCTGAGGAGCTACGTTAGACTGCACATCAAACTGAGCTGTGCTATTAGACCCATGAAAAAGAATTAGAGGAAATAATGCAAAATAACAGCTCATAACTGGCTTTATAATGTTGCATTCACTTTGAACCAAATCTTATCAGGAGTTTTTTATCTAAAAAAAATATTCCAAAGTGCATACATTTATTATCTCTTATTTAACATTTCTAAGTTTTTAAATTGCTTTCATTCATTAAGAGAGATGACAATGCCTGCAAAAACAACACTGAAACAAAACCAGAAAAAAAGTCCAAAAATAGATGAACTGTCATGATATTATTAGCTGCTTACTCAAATTTCTAGATTTGTGGCTCCTGTATATACCTTCACAGAAGGTATAACCCAGTTTGCTGAATACAAAACATCTCAGTATTAATCCTCTCATCTTAGAAAACAAGAAAAATATTTCACTATCTACATAAATTTTCTATTCTTGCTTATGTTTTTACTGCAGCAGTGTTTGTAATTCCAGCTAAGTGCATTCCAGAATTTGAATAGTAGGATGTATAATGCTATGATTTCACTGGCTTTCTTTGCAGTTACTACAGCCTAAAGACCAAGGACACATTCAGAATACGAAAATCTAGCATATTTATAACTTACTGCATGTAATACATTGCTAGTTATCACAAGACTTTGTTGAACCTCAGTGATGACAATCACCTTAAGAACATCATCCTTTCCAACAAAGATACCCTAAAACAAATTGCAATTATTTATAATACAAATGTACCCATGTACACACTCAGGGATCTAAATGTATGGAGTGTACATTTGTGTGCTTATCTCAAAGATGAATGCCTTAACCTTTGCTTCCTTGCTTTGTGTTTCCATTAAAAGAAGCTTTTTGATGCATAAGTGCCACCTGTAGGAAACACCGGAGTATGCTCAAGAGCAGCCCTGTGCCAGCTGAGGCACTGAGTCGTCTCTCTGCCATCCCCAGTACAGGCACCTCCTTTGGAAATTCAGCCACCTATGGAGGAAGCAATGGCCCTGGATGATGGCAGCTTGCTTGATGAAGGTTACTTTGTGAAGCTACATCTACAGGAAAGTTGCTGTCTTCTAGTGAAGCCTGGGTTCAAGAATCAAAAAGGAACTGAAACAAAAAATATTACATTTTTCCATCTGCTTGTCTGGATGACGTTAATCCATAGGAATCAAGCAGTCCTTCACTACTGTACATTGATCCAAATAGAGTTTGTCATGATTAACATGGACTACTTCACTGCAATTACTTAGGGCTCACAGGTATAAAAGATTGCATAATTTATCTTTTTTATCTATTTTAATTATATCTACTATTAATTAAAAGGAATACATGTGAAAACGTGTTTTAAAAACAATGACAACAAAAAAAACACAGTGTAAT
Source organism: Cettia cetti (assembly GCA_013401135.1). Classification (NCBI taxonomy): domain Eukaryota; kingdom Metazoa; phylum Chordata; class Aves; order Passeriformes; family Sylviidae; genus Cettia; species Cettia cetti. The sequence continues at coordinate 39,522 of VZUI01090225.1, forward strand.
CTCCACTACTACAAACATAGTTCCGTTTCCTGTGGCAGTGAGTAAGGCATGAATGGATGGAAGTGCATATATCTTAATTTCAACATTAAAAGAAAAAGATCAAAGAATTTCTAATGTAGCTACAAAAATAATACTGATAAAACCCCTGATACTGATAAAAATAACTGAGACTGTTCAATGCCTTATCATTTTTTTTAGTATTACAAGAAAAATAAAGAGCTTACGAAAATTGAGCTTTTTAAATGTTAAAGTCTGCCTAGGTCAAAAAAAGTGAAGTATTTAATCCCAATTTGTAAAAAATAACATAGAAAACTGGCCTGACTCCCTCTATAGCCATCTGCTTTAACAGTTATGCTCCAAAAATACACTCACCACAAAGAAATAGTTTCATTAATTCAGCTGTGCCAATCACTGATACAGTATCTCCATTCCTTGGTACATTTACTAGGCAACGTAAATTCCATACCCAAAGCACGTTTTTGCATCCAAAAATGAGAAGCTATTTTTAATAATTCGATGTGAAATGACAAGATAGAAAATATCTGGTATAGAACAAATTATACGCCACTCTACGAAAAAAAATATTAGTTCATTGTTTGACAGCCAGTGAGTCTGTTTAGTTTTGTCAGTCACAGTTGTGTACAAACGACATGTCTCTCTTCTCCCCTAGTCAGCCTTCAGCGTCGCTTCGAGCACGTACACTTGTTTTGGCTGTCCCTCGTCACCACCTGACATTTATCCGCTTGTTTCAACACAGACAACCTTTAACGCCCGCACCTGCTACTCTGAAACCAAACTTCATCTCCCTGCCGCGGAGCAGGCGGGCGGGCTGCCAGCCGCTGTCCCCGGGGCACTGCGGTCTCCCGCGGCGGGGCGGGCGGCAGGCGCGGCGGGAGCGCGGCTCGGCTCGGAGGGAGCGCGGCTCGGCTCGGCTCGGCTCGGCTCGGCTCGGCTCGGCGGGAGCGCGGCTCG
>VZUI01090227.1:0-43623 GCA_013401135.1 Cettia cetti
GGCAGGCTCAGGCTGGATTTAGGGAAAGGTTCTTCCCCCAGAGGGTGCTGGCACTGCCCAGGCTCCCCAGGGAATGGGCACGGCCCCGAGGCTGCCAGAGCTCCAGGAGAGCTTGGAGAGCACTGCCAGGGATGCCCAGGGTGGGATTATTGCAGGGCCAGGAGTGGGGCTGGATGATCCTGGTGGGTCTGTCCAGCTCAGGACATTCTGTGATTCTGTCTCAGGGTATCTGTGCCCAGCTGGTGTCCAGGAGGGGCAGATGAGGCTGGGGCTGGGGCTGAGGCTGGGGCTGAGGCTGAGGCTGAGGCTGGGGCTGAGGCTGAGGCTGAGGCTGGGGCTGGACTCACACCTGGCAGGTGTTTGAGTCATCACCCTCCTAACACAGCCCTCAGAGGTGCCTTTCCTCTGTCACTGTGAACTGCCCCTTAATTCCAGTCCCTCCATCCCCTCCCAGTGCTGATCCCAGCCCCCCCACACCCCACAGCAGCTCACAGGGAAGGGCGTGGAGGTGCCCCACGGGAATATTGCCTTCCTACATCCCATTGGATCCATTAATAACAACATTATGCTACGATGTTTTCCCCTTGTATTATTCTATAGATCATTTTTATTATGTAGATACAAACCCTTTGATATTGTAATTGTGAAGTACACGTTATGAAGACAAATGTGTTTGGCTTAATGAGAATGGATTGCCAATAAAAGCTGAAACAGAGGAAAGCATTTTATTATTTTTTTTAGTATTAGCCCTCGCAGGAAGTGTTGTCAGACTGAGCATGCAGCAGAAAAGAGCCACGATGCAAAGAGTCTTTTTAGTCTGTTGATGGAGCACTGGCTTCCGGAGTGTTGTGGTTATTTGATCAAAAATAAACTACCTCAGGTGGCTGCACAACTGAGAAAATCAACAAAAAGACGAAGTGAAGTGTGATGTGTGCACTGCAGAGGTGGAGCTGGATCACTCCCAAGAACCTAGAAATTCTTTTGGAGAAACTCCTGAGTTTGCAGGTCTGTCTGCTGAAGGCAGCGGGTAAATGCAGTGGGACTGGTGAGGTGCTGGATACCACAAGCTTGGAGGGACTGGTGGTCCTGCAGTCCCAGAAAAATGATTTCCTAGAGGAAGGAGGCAAGAAATAATTTGCCTGAAATTAACAGGTCAGGGCATTGTCCATGATGTGAGGAGATCTTTGCTGTGGGCAAACTACAGAGAAAGTGTGGGGCAAAGTCATAAAAGACAAAATCCATCAGTTTTTAGGAGCACAGACCTCTCCAAGCCCCTTTCTCATCCTTCCAGTGCCTGAAGGAGCTGACAAGAAAGATGGAGAGAGAGTCTTAACAAGGGCCTAGAATGGCAGGAAGAGGGAGAATGGCTTCCCACTGCCAGAGGGCAGGGATGGATGGGATATTGGGAAGGAATTGTTCCCTGGGAGGGTGGGCAGGCCCTGGCACAGGGTGCCCAGAGCAGCTGTGGCTGTCCCTGGATCCCTGGCAGTGTCCATGGCCAGGTTGGACACTGGGGCTTGGAGCAGCCTGGGACAGTGGGAGGTGTCCCTGCCCATGCAGAGAGCGGAACAAGATGTGCTTTAATGTCTTTCCAACCCAAACCAATCCAGGATTTTATTATTTCAGTGCCCAGCAGCCCTGTATTGATCTACCCTGCAGTGTGGGGAGCACCCCTTTGCAGACAGAAATGGGAACTCTGGCTGCCCTCAGGGAAGGACCCAGCATTTCTGGGTGTGAAAGAACCTGCTGAGTGTGGGTGGGGAGAACCAGGTGGAGGTGAGCGATGCAGGGATCAGCAGGTGAGCTGGAGCAGAGCTGTTCTGTCCCTCCTCCCCCAGACTGCCCAGCCAGGAGCAGTCTGCACACGGACAGGCAGCTCCAGGCCGGGCTCTGCTCACCTGAGCCTGCGGAGCTCACGGAGCTGCCAGCCGGGGAATCGCTGGCGAGCAAACAGATGGAAGGAGCCCTCTCCCCATCTGACGCCAGCGCAGATTTAATCAGCTCACACTTCCCTTTTCCACCTGGCACAGACACTGGGAAATGGATCTTGATTTGCGTCCTCCCAGCTCTCCCCACAGACTCTTGACATCTTTGTTTTCTTGTGACTTAACAGCAGCAATTGCAGCCCAGCACTTTGCCACCTGTCGCGGGGACGAGCCCGGTCCCTCCCTGGCTGTCACTGCTCTGCTTTCTGGTTTTTTGACTCTCTTTTTTTTTGGGGGGAGCAAGGGGAGGTTGGATAGAGATACAACAGGATGAGGAAGAGAGCTGGTGCAGTTCTGGGACTGTTGGCTTTTTATGCTGGGTGTCTGGTTCATTTCCACGGTCCTTCTCTTTCTTCCCAGCTTAAAAAAAATATTTAGGCTCAGCTTTGTCCCAAATATTGCTAAAAGTGGGGCTGTTCCACCCTTGTAGGTGTTGCTGTTGCTTGCAAACTTCTTAATATTTCATGTCTTGCTTTCCTGGAACCCACCTCTTTGAACTGGTTACTGAACGTTAAAGCTGTTTTCAGTAGAGAAGAGAGGGGAAAAAATCCCAAATGCCCTCAGGCACTATATTAAAGCTTAAAAATATGATTTCTTTCCCTTTGTGATGGGAAAATGAGTGAAAGGCCCAGCAAAGGAGTTTTGTTGCATGGGAAGGACGACCCCAAGAGAGTCCTGCTTTGAATAGAACCTGCTAAGGGTCTTCAAGGAGAGCAGCCTCTGTGGTTTGGATGGGGAAACTGAGGCACAAACCCAAGCTGATGAGAGAGGAGAGAAGCCAAGTCCCACCTGCTGCACACAGTAGCCTTTGAATGTGGTGTCTTCCTGTTACAAAGGAGATTAATTCAAACTGCCTAAAAAAATCCACATGTGAAGTGAGGGAGGGGAAAGGTCCCCCCCTGCCTGTGCTGTCAGAGGGATTTGTGTGCCTCAGCAGAGCTGTCAGAGTTAAATCCAAACACAACCATTGGAGCCAAGGAAATTGAGAAGTGAAAAGTATTTTATTAACATTCTGCTATTGATTTCTTAATGGCTTTTCTTCCTGGAAACAGGCAAATATTTACTGTGCTTGGAAGGTGCTTGGGGCAGGGGCTGGCAGTGGGGCAGGGGGTGGGAGGTGCCATGAAGGTGTCCAAGGCTGAGTCCCAACCTGTCCCTGGAGAGGAAATGCCCCGTGAAGGAAGTACAGGAACTTTGGCAAGGCTGGATTTGGTTTCCACCCTTGTTCTTTCCCTCCCCTTGAACATCTCTGTTATTTTAAGCTTTCAGTGCAGCAAGGGAAGGGAAAGGAAAAAAAGAAGAAAATCGCTTTCCACTAGCAAATGGTTCTATAAAGCACATCAGTGCTGCAGGAGGTGAGGAATCTGGGATAACAACAGCAGCCTGGAAGGAAACTCCTCCGTTGGCTTTGCCTCCACCGCTCTGGTGGCAAAGGGATGCATCAAACCCAGCTCTGCTGGCTCCTGCCTGTTCCATTGGGCAGCCCAGTTGCCCGGAAAGCTCAGAGCCTTGTTTGCTCTACTCTTGACTTCTGATTCTTCCCTCTCTCCACCTATTTTTTTTTTCTTCAGGACTCTGTTATATGAATATCCTTGGCTTAATTTGCATTGCATTATAGTAAAACATTTTAAATTTCTTCACAGCAGAAGTAAATCTGACAGACTTTATGAAGCCATTATACCTGCAGGTATTTTATACTTTTAAAATACATTCTTGTCAAGCCATCTTAATTATATTATTATATGTACTTTTGAACTCGGATCCACTCTCGGGTGATATATTACACTTCTGACAGTGCAGTCCTAAAAAGCTACAATTTATATCAAAGCTTTGTGGCTGAACAAAGATGTATCTATTATGGATTCAGGGGAATTTATTAATTTACTGTTTTGGAACACTTATTCATTGACAAAGCTTGCTGGCTTTAAATTTCCAGCGGGCAATTGCTGCGCGCAGCTTTGGAGGTGTTGGGTTTGCAGCTGAGAATGCAGGCGAGCAGCTGGAGGCACGGGGTGCTGGAGCCTTTGCCTGGCTTTTATCCAGGTCAGAGTTTACAGCATTGTCCATTCCTGTGCCAGTGGCCACAGTAAGATCCCCTACAGGACATCCCTGAAGGACCTGCCCTGGCAAAAAAGTCTTCAGTGGGTCCTTCAACAAAACTTTAGTGCTGGAAACCGATGGGAGTTCAGAGAGTGCGAGGGAAGTCCTTTGCTGCACGCAAACCCTGTTTGCAGGAGGGATTTTGCTCACAGAAATCAGAGAATTCCAGAATGGTCTGGATGGGAAAGGACCTCAAAGATCGTGTCCCACTCTGTGTCATGGACAGGGACAACTTCCACTATCCCAGGGTGCTCCAAGCCCCATCCAGCCTGGCCTTGGACACTTCCAGGGATCCAGGGGCAGCCACAGCTTCTCTGGCCACCCTGTGCCAGGGCCTCCTCAACCTCACAGGGAAGAATTCTTTCACAATATCCCATCTAACCCTTGTCCTGCCATTGCATGCCCTTGTAAAAAGTCTTTCTCCTTCTTTCTTGTCAGCCCTTTAAGGCACTGGAAGGGGCTCTCAGGTCCCCCTGGAGCCTCCTCCAGGCTGAGCAACCCCAGCCTGGCTCCAGGGTAGAGGGCTCAGCCCTTGGGCCATCTCCATGGCTTTCTCTGGACTTTTTCCAACAGAAGAGCTGAGTAGAGGGGTATCTGTGTATCTGTCCTGTTGGCTGGAGTTGTCTTTGAGTATCCCAAGGACTGGGCATCAGGAGGGGCCACAGAGCTTCCCATAACCACAGGCACAGCCTGTGCTCCTGGGCTTTGGGGGTTATCACCCAAAGAAGAGGTTGGTGGTAAATCTTCATGTGTTCAGAATTTCCTGGTGGAGGGGGCTGAACATTAGTCCAAACTCTTAGTGAATGGTTTTGCTGCAAAGGGAAGCCACGTGCTCATCCTGAATCCCATTTTCCAGTGAATCAGCCGTGGATGTAGGAGAGCTTCACTTGGCCCTGGCAGTGGGGTTGGAAAAGGATGATCTTCAAGGTCCCTTCCAACTCAAATCATTCCATATATAGACTGATGTTCTATTAAATATTTGTTAAAATGTGAAAAGACCTCCAAGATCATCAAGTCCAGCATGTGACCAATTGTCACCTAATTGTCACTTCCAGGGATGGTGACTCCACCCTGGGCAGCCCCTTCCAATGCCTGACAACCCTTTCCATGAGGAAATTCTTCCTGACGCCCCACCTGAGGTCTGCAAAGAGCTGGACCAGTGACATGGAGAGGTGGAGGTCCTCTCCATCCTTCCCTTACAAGCTCAGCCCCAAATCCATGCTGGCTGCAAGGCTCAGGGCTGCCAGCAGCAGCTCCTTGGGCTCCCCTGGTCATTGTCTCTCCTATTATACAGCGAGAAAAGAACAGATCAACAACAGTTCCCACACTCATTAAACTGCATCAGCCCCTCCCCTGCTGAGCTCCCGTGGATGGCAGGTCCCAGCTGCAGTGGCACCAACGGGAGGGGACATTCCCCTGTCCCCATTGGGTGCTGGCAGCTCCAGGAGAGCCGGGGCTGGAGCTGCAGTGAGCCAGGAGCGTTTATTCCCGGAACCTCCTTCTCAGTGAGTGTTCTCCTCCCGCCTCTCCTTGGATTAAGGAGGCGAGGAGAGCTGGAGGAGCAGCATTAGACTTTCTATTCTGAGCAATCACCAAAATCCACTCAGGAAGTTTAATTGCTTCAAGTAAAACTTGTAAATACCGACAGGGCACAGAGCACTTGAGCTGGCAATTTTCTTCACTGCTTTCGGAGGATCCAAACGATATTTTTCATTCCCTATTGTTGTTCTACAGGTTTAGGAAGAGCACTGATTATTTTTTTTCCTATCTTTTTCTTCTTTTTTTTAGGTTTTTTTTTTTTTTTTTACCTCTTCAAACCCTGCAGTTCCCTCCCAAAACATGTTCCAGTCAAGTTCATTGAAATTGTCTTGCTATTGTCAGAAAAATCAGTTTGACTGCTTCATCTTGTAAAACTTTCAAAGCTAAAAATTAACTGACATTTCCAAGTGAAATGTCATTTTGCTCCAAATAAATAAATAAATCCAGTGTTTTGACATTTTTAAAGCACTCATCCTTTGTAAAAGGGAAAGAAGTTCTTTAAATGAAAGTTGTGTCAAAACTGATTTTTTTTCCCTTTTTTTTTTTTTTTTTTCTCAGAGAAAATTTTACTTTTATGGATTTCTTTCTGTTACAAGATATTGTTTGGTTCACCCTTGGGGGCCAGGCTGGTCCCAAGAGTGACTGAGGGAGGATCCTATGCGGATCCAACCAGTGTGGAAAGGCACTGGAGGAAGTCTTGGCTGGGCAACTGGCTATATATAAATATACATTTCCCATCCCTGGAAGTGCCCAAGGCCAGGTTGGATTGGGCTTGGAGCACCCTGGTCTAGTGGAAGATGTCCCTGCCTGTGGCAGGGCATGGAGCAGGATGGGCTTTAAGATCCTTTCCAACCCAAACCATTCTGGGATTCCACGATTTCATATAAATATATATAAACCTTTATTTTGCGCTGGCTTGGCTGCTTGTTTAGAAGTTGAGGCAAATATCCAAAGGGTTGGAACAACCCGAGCATTTCCTGTGGTGGCCTGGGACTCAGAACCCCTGGAATGTCTCATCTCTTCCACTGGGCTCTGGAAAAGTGGAGATGTCTGATCACAGAATCATTAAGGCTGGAAAAGACCTCGAAGATCATCAAGTCCATCCTTTGATGGGACACCCCCACAGCCACCAAGCCATGCCGTGCAGTGCCACATCTGCTTGGTTTTGAGCACCTCCAGGGATGGGGACTTCACCACTGCCCTGGACAACCCCTTCCAATGCCTGACCATCCTTCGAGGGCAGAAATTTTCACTAATATTCAACCTGAACCTCCCCTGGTGCAACTCGAGGCTGTTTCCCTGGTCGCGTTGCTGTTACCTGGAAGAAGAGCCTGACTTCCACCTGGCCACAACTTTCAGGGGCTTGTAGGGAGCCAGAGGCTCCCCCAACTTGCTGTTTGGGTCAGCCTTGCAAACAGCAGCTTTTCCTTGATTTTGTTTTATCTCACTATGTAGTTGTGAACACGATGATAAAGAAGAACATCTGTGTCACTGTTGGACATGAAATAAAGAGCTTGACTCCAGTTCAAGGTAGAAGAAAGATCAGAAGGCTTTATTTACAATTCCTCCAGCCTTTTTATAACATGCTGTGTTAAAAAGGCACATTATTATTAGTCCATAGAATGGACACCTCTCTCCATTGGTTAAATAACAGAAACAACACCTGGGAGAGGGGTTGTTATGAGAAACTTAGAAATGTTATGAGAAGAAAATATTGTTTACTTAGAAACGTTACAGTTATTTACAGGAACTTTTCCTTGAAAGAAACTCTCCCAAGAAATCTTCCCAAGAGAAGGGAATCAGCCACTGACAGGCTGAAAACCTTACAGGTTCAGAAATATCAGGCCCACATATCCGAGCAAACAGTTGGTCTCAACTCTAGTTTCCCTGATTTTCACCACAAGAGCAGCACTGGGATGTGTCTGAATGTGGATTTTGTGTTCCCTCACCCAATCCCACTGAAAGTACGACTTAGAGCCATACAGGGCTGGGGTTTTTTATTATTTTTACATTGATTGATGTGCTCCCTGCCTTCAGTGGAAGTGGCATGCCTTGCTGAGGGCAGCAGATCTAGTGTATTAATTCAGACACATTCCATGGCCCAGGGGGCTCTGAGAGCACTGCAGCAGAGCTCAGGTTTAAGGAGGGTGGGCAGAGCCCTCCAACAAGCTCCAAGGTGGGATCCTCAGCTTGAGGGCTGAGCCAGGGGAGCTGCTCCCTGTGCCCCCATGGGGCAGGGCAGTGTGAATAGCTCGGGGCAGCCTGCGAGATGCCTCATGGAAAAGTGGAGAACAAAGAACAAACACTTCTGTAGCTGCTTCTCTCACTTTTGTGCCAGGGAGTGCAGCTGATGTTGGTAAATCGCTGCAGAATGTTGTAAATGATGGTGGAAGGGGAAAAGGCAGAAATAATCTCTTCTTCATGCAGGGAAATCTTCTGTGTTGGGGGCAATTTATGGCAGAGGTTTCCCATAATGACAGGACAGGAAAACCTCCTGCTCTAAAGGGGTGAAAAAATCCCCCCTTTGTTTTTATTTCCATCTTAGGGGGTTTTTAATATCTTATTTCCCTGGTAAGCATCCTCACAAAATACTCCTGGGCCTCCCCAGCCAGTACATGAGTCAGCCACACTTTTCATACACTACTGTGGTTTCACCCCCATTTTCTCTGCTGCTGAGGTTTTAGAGAGGTTGCAAAGGCAATTCCATTTTCCCTCTGGTGTTTTGTGATTTTTTTTTTGTTTGCTTTGGGTTGATTGGTGTGTTTGGGTTTTTTTATGTTGGGGTTTTTTATTTGGCAAGGCCCTGCAGTTCCCATGCCTGTAACTCCTTCCCTTGTGCCTTTCTGGGGTGGTCTGGAAGCAGCTGAGCACAGAGAGTGAGAGAACAGCACCAACAGCCTTGGACATGCCAAAAACTGCTGCAAAACAGAGGGGAATCATGACTAACCACAGTGGGGAAGGGTCATAATCCCATATTTAAATTCTATCAGGCACATTTAGCTTGAGCATCTGGAAAACCCTTTTCTCTGTGAGGAGAGCGAACCCTGGAGGGGTTTGAGGCAGCCCAGACACACATGATCTGTTTTTGTTGGGGGCACAGCTTCTCCTGCTACTTGGAGAAATGCAGAATAAGAAGAATGGCTTGAGAGGACCTGGTGGGATCACACAAGTCATCCACCTTCCTCCAAGTCCTGGGTCAGGCAGTGCTGGCTTTATCGAAGATTAGGGACCATGTCCCTGGAAGGAGGATTTGGTTGTGGCAGGTGGAGATGCCCATTTGGGAGGCTGGTGAAAGGGTGCCCTTCCACTCCTCCAGGTTGCTGCAAGACCTGTCCAACCCGACCCTGGACACTTCCCTGGATGGGGCAGCCACAGCTGCTCTGGACAACCTGTGCAGTGCCTAACATCCACCTGGCACATTCATCTCCCACCCTCTCTCGTCTGTCTCCCTCCTTCCAGCAGCCTTTCCAGCGCTGGCTGGTGCCATGGCAGCATCACCAACTCTTTAGCAGCTACTTCAAAAGAAAGGGAAGTCCTTTGACTGTTCCTTGGCATGGGTTCAGACCATCTGAGACCGGCCCAAGTGGGAGCTGAAGCCCAGACAGGGCCCCAGGCCCGTGGAGCAAAGCTGCTTTTCTGAGAGGCGAAGCAAGGCGAGGCTCTATTGGGGATCTGTCAGGGCAGGCAAGCCGGGAGATGAGAGGTAGTCAATGACATAAGAGATGTCAGGGTTTATTTCCAGTAAGAGCTGGTGAAGCTGGGAAAATTGCTCATTAATGCTTTATTGATATTCATGTTCCTATTGAAGAAGTCTGGGGTGGGAGGTGGAGCGGGGGGCCGCGCCCTTGTTAATGGGGCCAGGCTGAAAATAGGTTCTTTTATGCCTGGGCAAAGGGGATGCACTGACCACGGGAGGTTTGCCTGTGTCAGTCTCTCTAAATAGAGCCTGGATCAGTGCTGTGGCTGAGCCAAAAGCTTTGGAGGAAAAAACTAATAACTCAGGTCAAACCATGCCAGGAGCGCTGGAGTTCTTGCTCGCTTTTTTGTCACAAAGGAAAATCTGAAGCAGATTGTTGTAAAACTATGCAAAAATGTTCGTCTGTGGGGTTTGGGACTATTTAACCCTCATGTTTGCTTTAGTGTTCTGTTTTTAGAGTAATTTGAATTTAAAATGCTCTATCAAAAGGAATTTATTTCCAAAATGTCAAATTACTTTATTTCAGAAGTGCTGACGGTAAAACGTTTGGCTTTTAAAAACAAGGCAAACTCCATTAGCAGTTTGGCATTGGTGACATGCACAAATATTTTCTGTTTCTCTGAAACTCTTTATTCCATACATTTCCAGCGTCCTGCTTGGTTTTGTAGCCAGGAACAGGCTGAGCACTGCTGCTCCACAGGGAATGTCCTCAAACCAAGTAATTCCCAGCATTAGTGGAGCTTTTGGGGCTCACTGGAAACGGGATTTCACAGAATCCTAGAATGGTTTGGGTTGAAAAAGACCTTAAAACTCTCATTCCAACTCCTGCCATGGGCAGGGACACTCTCCACTAGCCCAGGTTGCTCCCAGCCCCATCCAGCCTGGCCCTGAACACTTCCAGGGATGGGGCAGCCACAGCTTCTCTGGGCACCCTCTTCATGGCTTTTCATGGGCCTGGTGCTCATCCCCTGCACACGCATCCTCTCACCCTGCTCAGGCTCCATCTGGAGTGGCCAAAGCACTTCCCCAGCCTTTCCCAGATTTCTCTGGCTTTGCTGGAACCTTCATGTCTCACCTGGGCAGGGAACGGAGCAGGAGCCTCTCTGGGGGAAAGGCAGTGCAGGAGCAAATCTGCCATAGCTCAGTAATTGGAGTAGGTAAACCAGGACGTAAAACATCTCCTGGTACCATCTTCAATACAGCTCTGCCTCCCACCTGTCTTGTGCAGCCTCATTTCCTGGGCTGTGGATCAGCAGGGAGCAGCCGGTTGCTGGAGCCCTGTTGGCACATCTCAGACGTCTGCCATGCATAATTCCCATTTTTTTGAGTTTTGACTCTTAATTTCTTCTTTTTGCTGTTCCCATGCCTGTTCACATGTTTGATCACAGCAGGATTTGTGGAAGGGCAGGATGTAACATCCCAAATGTTGAGTCAGACCCCAGTCTCCCTGCTGAACCACAAACCGCTCCTTTTGGATGTTATTTTAAGCTCAGTACATTCGCTGCTCTCCTGCATCCAGTCTGATCCTTCTGTCTGCTGGGACATTGTTTTAATGGTGCACTGGGCATTCCACAGGTGGTAAGAAGCTTATCCTTGTTGTTCCTGGCATATAAAAGCAGAATCACCCTTCCTGTTTTATAGGTAGAGAAGATTTTCCGTGGCGATGTCTCCTGCCAGTCTGCTTTCCCAAAGCAGCACGGCTTCCCACTATAGCTGTGATTCCTGGAATGGCTGGGAAAGGGCTGAGTGTTCCTTCTTTGGGACACACCTGGTGGGACACTGAGAAGATGGAAAGCAGCTTGCAAATCCCTTCCCCTGTGTTAAGAAAAGGGAGTGATGAATGTTTATCGGTGCTGAGATGATGGAAGATGCTCCCGTCAGGGTTATGGCACTGCTGCTCCCAGACCTAAGGCCATGGAAGCAATAACACACAGGATATCGCTCTCCATGGTTTTATGGTCCTTTTCATCACCAGAAAGGTGCTTGGTTCAGTTGGAAGTTGATTAAACTTGCAGGGAAGGATCGTGATTTATGCCTGGCCAGTCCTCCCAACCACTTTGTAGCCACTGTGTGAATTAAGGCTGATTAAAATCGAGGGAAGGTTCCCTTCTGCCTCGCGCTGGGATTTTGGATTGGGATGTTGGGAGCATCCGTCCGTGCCTGTGCTCCACCAGGCCCCTGGCTGCCAGGCACTGATGGGAGAGGAGAGCATGGGCCAAAACACAAGAGCAGGGCACTTATTATTCCAAATGAAAAGCTGCTTTTCTCATTAAAGCTGAAAATTATGGTCTGCAGATAACTCTGGTGGTGGTTCACAGAATCAATAAACCCCCAGTTTGTTTTGAAAGCCAAGTTGCCGAAATGCCAAAATACATATTTTGCAAATTGCTTAATTTCCATTTGAAAAGATCAAACCTTATTTCTCCTGAAAGCTGAGAGGTGGGGTGAGGGAGGCGACACACACACAGCAATTTCAATCTTCTTTTTCCTGAAAGATCATCTTTTGATGGAAACTGAGAGCAGTGGAGAAACTGCTTCCTTTTGTTTTATTTTGCTTTTTAAACAACCCCCCCTGCAGGGAAGCTGATGGTCTGAGTTATCAGGGAGTCTGGGCTGATTCCAAAGCAGCCATAGCTCATTTTTGGAAGCAACATTTCTGACTGTCAAGGCATCTTCCCGTGACAGCTTCTGCCTTTCGGAGGGGTGATGGTCACTGGGGCTCTCGCGGATGCTCCTTGCTCCCTAAAACCCTTGTTCACACTGAAATGTAGGATATAAAAGCTCCTGTCAGGGATGCAGGCTGACAGGAACACTGTGGAATCAGGGGCTGCTGGGGAGCTGCAGGGTGGATGAGAACTCAGAACGCTGAGCCTGGAGATTTCCAAGGGGTTTTGTGCCGAGCTGAGCACACGGGCAGGCATCAGGTGTGCACCTGGAATGTGGGGCCTGGCTCAGCCCAGCTGTGGAGCTGAGCATCCTTCAGCCCTCCAATGTGTCAATAACATTCACATGAATTGGCTGCTGGCTGCTCAGGAAGAGAGAAGCAATGCAGGGGCAGAGAAACAGCTGGAAGAATAATTTACCTCAGAGGTGCCCATGGCACACACGGCCCTGCCCTGTGCCTCCACACCCAGGGACTTCTCTTTCTTTCCCATAACCACTTGAAAAATAAAGATGTATGATGCCTACTTGAGCAGAATAGATTGTTTTCGATTGCTATTCATCTATTATTTTAGAAAGTAAAATGAATAAAACTTATGCAGGTCACAGACATTAAAGAGCATTTTTATATCAGTTTGGGAGTGCTTGTCAGCTTTGATTTATTAAGTAACGTTCCCTGACTGGCTACTGGTGTGTGTTGTCAGTCTCTTGATAATGGATAGACCTCACAGCTGAATGCTCTGTGATTAGACTTCTCAACTATATATTTTTAAATAAAGGCATTGCTTTTTTGGGTTTGCTCATTTCCCTCTCTTAGGCAATTTCATTCATCTTCCCTCACCCTCCCTCTCTCTGCTGTAAATTTGTTGTTGTTGGAAGCTGTGAGGATGCTAAATGGGACACATCTTAGAGGGTTTGGGTTGGGATTTTTTTTTTTGTCCCTCCTCCCAAGCTTGCTTCTAACTTAGCTTGATGGATTAAATGTCATGGGGGGACAAAAGTGGGTAAGAGGAGCTATAGAACACCTTTCCAGAGCGAACACGGCATGTGCTGCTCTCTTACTACAGCTGTGTCAGCATTTTTACTGTCACACTGCTCTTCCCTGGGGCTTAGGGATGGAATTACCAGGGCTGCATGGAGAGGTGGATGCAGGAACCTCTCCAAAGGGAGCAGGGGCTGAGCAGGGGCTGAGCAAACCCAACACTGCCCGTCCTGGTCCCTCCTCTGTGAGGTTGCAGGGAGTTAATGGGAATTTGAAGCCTTGCCTGGCTGATGAGGAGTGTTCAGGGAAGTTCAGAGGTGCTCCTGTATCTCCTCTCACCACAAGAGTTTGTTTTCCCTTTGGAGGATGGCCCTGTGCTGCCTGGCTGAGCTCACATCCCTCTGCTGGGAGTCTCTCCAAGGGTGCCTCGGGAGCCCCTTGGCCACAAAGGGCAGGGATTTGCAGTGCTGGCTCTGAGCTGCTGTTACCAGGAACGTGCTGGGATCTTCTCCTGGGAACAGCAGCAAATGGGACTGAAGATGAGTATCCTGGGCTAAAATCCTCAGCTAGAACTGTAATTATGCTTTCATAAAGAGCTGAGCTGGAACGAGGATGAGATTGTTTCCCCAGGGGCTGCAGGAGCACTGGGACTGACTCATTAGCGTGGAATTGCAACAGCGCAGGTGGGAGGCCACCAAGTGCCTTTGTAAATGACTCTTGCAGAGCCTTCAGGAAGGGCAGAACTCAACAACTTCCCTGGGATGCTGGGATGAGGCAGCGACCTCTGCTTTTGTGTTCCAAGGCTTTGGTCTCAGACCAAAACTGATCTGTCTGGCTTAGGAAAATGCAGAATGCACTGATAAGAAAAAAAAAAATTGCATTGATTTCATAAGACTTTTTACTCTTGTATGACTCCAAAAATTGCTTTTGATTTAAAGGTTAAGATCTGACAAGCCAAAAGACCTTAAAGATCTTTTCTTTCCCCTCCTCTTCTCTTCCCTGACTTTTTCAAAACTTGAAAGATGAGAAAATCTGTGTAGGAACATCTGTGTGGGGAGGTGGGCAGCAATTCCTTTGGGAAGTGCTTCCTGCTGCCCCTCCACTGCTAGCTGGGGACACATTGGTCACACAAGGATTGGTTTCCCCAGGCTGCACCAGCCTCTGGTCCCTCTCACAGCAAGATCCAGGCCTGGGTTAAGTGACCCCGTGGGGGAAAGGTAGAGGGGGTGAGGAAGAGGAGTGCCAGGAAAGGACAGAGCAGGGTTTGGAGCCGCAGTTTTGGAAGGAGCAGTGACGTGTCTGTGGTGATTTGATGTGATGCTTGACTGCAGGAGGCCCCTCTCTGAGCCAGGGTGTGCTCCCAGCAATGTCTTTGCAGTTCATTAGGTGTCTCCTGCTGCTATTTCTCAGCCTGAAATGGCCTTAGTGGCTTTGCATGTTCCAGTGACACTGCCATTATCTCCTGATAACATACACATTCATTATGAAGAAAATTATTCATTTACACCTTGAAATGCTCACACTACTGCTCACTTAATAAATCCAACCCCAGTGGGATCTGAAGAAGCTCATTAGGAGCATTTTTGGTCAGTTCCTACTGACTGTTGTTTCCTAAGCTGCCCTGGTGACAGGCAGGTGGGAATGCCGTGAACAAATTAGTGCCTGAGGCCCTTGTGCCAGGAGGGTCCCTGTTCTTGGGGGGGTGGATTTGCCATCAGGGAGAGGAATCAGGTGCCAGGCCCCCCAGGTGTGACGGGAAGGCTCTCCACTGGGATGGGGCAGCAGATTGGGGCCAAACTCACTCAGGGTCAGTGAAGCTGGGGAGGAAGCACCCAGATAATTCCACTGATGTGTTCCAACCTTGGCACTGGGGAAAGGAGCCCTTGCTGGCTCTTGGCATCAGCAGCTGGGTTGGTTGTGCCACCTTTGGCCCCATGAGCAGCTCCCTGCCAGGCTCATCCTGTGGAGAGGCAGTGCCATGTTTTAGGTGGGAGCAGGGCTGAAATCTCTCAGAGTATTTCCCATGGCCTGAGGCAAACAACTTCAGCCCTTCATTGCTTTAGACCCAACTTGAGTGCAGGAAAACCTCCAACATGGATGGTTTCTTACATGGATGTAGGAAAATGTCCTGCAACAGAATCCACCCAACCAGGTCCTTTATTCCTCTTTTTTTTTTTTTTTTTTTCTTCCTCCAAATGAAAATGTCTACACTTTGTCCAATTTGCCAGGTAAAATCCTGGAGCATTTCTCCCTGACAATGTGTGCAACAACATTCTCCAGTTTCCCTGTGCCAGTGCTGGTTCTCCTCCCAGCTGAACGTCCTCTGCGTGCCCTTCTCTGAACTTGGCGCCCTGTGGGGAATTCATGGATTATCAGCAGGAGTCAGGACTTCCAGGTTAGGGACAGTGAGGGATATGGACGTGCCAGTGGATGTTACCAAGGGGAAGCTGCTGCCTGGCCCCCCAGCCCTCCCGATTCCTGCGTAGCTCCTGCTGGAGCACCAGATGGGCTTTAATCGGGACCGCCGCGGCGCCGCAGGGTTATTATTAAGAGACATCTAGTTCTGGATGAGAGAAGATTATCCAGGGTTTATTTCCAGCTGATAACACTCTGCCCTTCCATAACACCTTTTATCTGAGGATCTTGGAGCTCTTCACAGACTCAGTTAATTAAGACTCACTTTGCCCCCTGGAGCCGCGGGTGAGACCCGGGCGAGGAGCGCTGGAGCTGCAATTAGGAGGGATCGGCTCCGGCAGGCAGATAAGACTCAGGATCTCCTGCCTCATCTTATTTGCATGTTTATCTCCCCTGTGCCGTTGAGAACAGTGAACCCAGAGGTTGCACCGCCTGCCCAAAGTTCTCATAAGGTGCTGCACCGCACTGAAAACTTGTGGATCCCCTTTTCCAGCCCCAGAACGAGCTGGATGCAGAGACTCGTCAGTGGTGCACAATGCTGACTTTGCCCTCTAAGTCTCCCTTTTCCCCTTTCCCAGCGCTGATTTTCCATGAGCTCCACACCTTGGCTCTGCTCGAATTTCCTTCCTATAAACCCAACCTCCAAGTCTTCCTTTGCTTGAAAATAACAACAAAACCCCTCGCAGGCCTCCAAAAAAAGAGCTTTTGCTGCCTCTCACCACAGGGCCAGATTCCTCAATAGTGATTTCTCTGGAGAATAGCTGGGCCCGAGGTTTCCTTCCCCTCCTCTTTTCTTTTCTTTACTTTCCCCTAACTAAAAATCAGGAAGCTCTAAAATCCTCTTTGAAGTAACACTGTATGAAGAGGATTTATCCTTGTCCACTTAAATATTCATGACAGCTCGCATTTCTGTTCAAAAAGACACTTGTTTATTTAGATAAGATTTAATTTATTCATAATTTACCTAAATTTGCAGGAGCGTGCATGTACATTTTAGCTTATAAGTAGCGTAATACATAAAACATTATTGAGGCATGCAAATTACACAAATACAGCATTGGAAACTGCCTGCTTGTTTTAGGCAGATAACTAATTTCTTACCCTGAGTAGAGACACAAACACAATTGCCTGGGCTTGTTGCCTGGGATTTGGCGACTCTGAATTATGCTTCCCTTAATGCAGGAGGCACAGCTTTAGAGCAGGGCCGTGGCAAAGCCCACTTTTTTTGGACTGTGAACCGTAGTAATGCCAAAGCCCTTTGCTGGATTTTTTTCTTTCCAGTCCTCTCTCCGGGGACTCAGTTTGGGTTTGAGTCAAATCTCGAAGCTCCTTTTTTTGTTTCCTTGGGATGGGGTTAGAATTTCTAGCAGGGCGTTGTCTCACCAGTGCCTGGCGAGGGTGGGGTGATGGAGGGAGCAGATGCCCCTGTTCCACATTATCCTCAGGCAGTGTGGGATCTCCTTTTCCTGTGATGGAACTCCTTCGAGCCAATAGAGGAGCCATTTGACCCTAATTAATCCCTGCACCCCTCAGGGTGATATGGCCACTTGTTGCTTTCCTTAGGGCAGAAGAACAAATGGCCCAAAAGTTCCTCATAGCCCCCAAAGATCCCACTTTCTACTTGCTTCCAGTTAATTGCACAAATAAGCAACCACACAATGTGCTAGGCAGGGGAAAGCAGGCTGGGTTTCCTCCCAAATCTCCGACCCCCTGTGCCATAGGACAGCAGCACAAAGGCTGAGGCTGGAGGGGTTTTTGGGCTCTGGATTTGGCAGCTGGGCAACAGGCACTGACTTTGCAGCATCACTGCTCTCAGCTCTGTTAGAAACTGTTCCTAACAGGAGCAATTCTGCTCAGGAATGAGATGTTTGCAGCTGTATATATGGAATGTAGGGTGTCTGTGTGTGAAGCCTGTAGGAGATCTCTCAGGGAGGTGAATATGGGGCAGATCCCACTGTGCAGAACTGTGATACCCACGATGTGTAATTAAGGCTCTGTGACACCTCCCACGAGACTCTGCACTCCCCTGCCTCTGCCTGTGCCAGGCTGCAACTGTTTGGGCTGGAACTCACAGGGCCAGATGTCCTCCCTGCTCACAGGCTTTGTTTGTTTGTTCTGCAGGGATGGACGAGGAGGGATGGGGACAGCAGGGCTGGTTGGTGCTTTTGCTTTTTCCTAGCTGAAATCGGAGCCAACATTTTCCGTCGTTTCCAAGACTGAGTTTAATGGGGAAAATACATTTTCTCTGGGTTTGCCTGCTGCAAAAATCACTAATGAGCGTCTCCAGAGCCTGAGCACTTCGGGACAGGGACAGGTGGTTTTGGTGGATCATGAAAATGCCTTATTTTATTCTTGGAAAAACCCTTGCACCTTGGGAAAAAAAACCTCTTCCTGGCATTGGGAACAGCCTTGAGTGTGCAGGTGGACAGGGAGGGTAGAAACGGCTGGGAAAATGCCCCCAGGGAGCAGTCTGTGGTGGCACTGTCCCCTGTGTCATTTGTCCTCATAGCCCCAAGGCTGCCAGGTAAACCAGAGCAGGCCCAGCCTTATTTCCATGGTGCTGGGTCAGGCAGTGAGGAGAAGGAGGTGGCTCTGCTGCATTTGCTTTATAAGAGAAATTAATTACAGAGGCTTGATTACATAGTCACAGCATATTTGGATTTCCCACAGGTCATGCCCGCACAGGGGATCAGAACTCACGGAAGGAGCTGAGCTGGTTGTGGTGAGCTCCAGGAAAAAACCCTGCCTCAGAGTAATGGGGAGCAAAACAAGACCTAAGGAGAAATGCTGGTATTAAACACTTCTTGATGAAAGGAGCTCTGCCTGTTGTGTGGGCTGGAGATCCTGGGATGAAGTGGTGCAATGCACAGGAAGGCTTTAGTGGCCTTAACCTGGCGATGCTTAATTTAGTCAGAGATGGTGTTATCTGACCATGATCTTCCAATTGCTGCAGCCCTGTCTGCAGAGAGGTTTCTCAGGAGGATCACAGGTGTTTTTATATAGCCACAATCCCCATTTTGTCCTTTTTTTTTTGCCTGGCCTTAGCTGGAAATCCTGCATAGGCTGTGCTTTGAAGTGAGAATTTTATGATGGAGTGGGCAGACTCCAAAATCTGACTTTGTTGGGACCTGTTGGAGCTGTAGAAATGCAGCAGAATTCTAAATGTGGTGCTAGGCTGGTGGGAATGACAGAATCCCACAATGGACTGGGTGGGACTGGATCTTAAAGCCCACCCAGTCCCACCCCTGCCATGGGGCAGGGACACCTTCCACTACCCCAAGCTGCTCCCAGCCCCATCCAGCCTGGCCTTGGACACTGCCAGGGATCCAGGGGCAGCCACAGCACCCTGTGCCAGGGCCTGACCACCCTCACAGGGAACAATTCCTGCCCAATATTTAAATCTCTCATCTTTTACTTTATTTCAGCTTACAGTAATTTTAGTGTTTGTTGATGCCATAAAGGTGAAGAAAAACACTCCTCAAAAACCTGTTGAGGAGAAGAGAAGATGTTGGCTTTCTCCATGGTTTTGGAGGGACCTGAGATGAGGGATTTTGTGTTTAGGAATGGGATGTGTGAAGAGTGTCTGAGCAAAAAAACTTCAGATTTCAAATCATTTCACTGAAATATCTCATAACTGTGTGAGTTTGACCACCTTGATGCCTGCCCTGTGCAGAAGGGGAAATGCAGTGTTTGGCTATTCCTGAACACACATTAATTAAGGGAAGAGATGAATATTTACTGACCATCACCGAGCAGGGTGTATCGGAAAAGAACACGGCATCGATTGGAGTGAAAAATAAAAAAATAATAGAAATGTCCCCCCCCCAACACCACCTGTAGATGTATTAGGGAGAAAATATTGAACTGGGCTCTCGTGGCTCCCATGCAATTGATGCAATTTATTTTCAATTTGTCAAATGTGGCATTGGAGCAGCAATTGGTTTTGGTGATTTATTAGGAATTTTCTAACCAGGGCACTCTGTCATTGGAGTTACTTCACTTGTGTTCAAGTAGATTTTTGTCTTTCTGCAAGCTCAAGCTGTGAAGCCAAGAAGGTGAGTTTTTCTATATTACCCCCCCCTCCATTTTTTTTAAACCAAAAGGGAAAACTGAAAGAAACTCAGCCAAAAAGGGAAATGGGGAAAAAGTAGCAGAATTGACATATTTTAAACATCATGACAGGATGGGCTGTTTAAATTGCCTCTGTGAATTGATTTAAAAGCTGTTGGAAGGCATCTCTATTTCATTAACTGTCTTTCTCCTTCATTTCAGTCACTGGAGTCATTGCCTCTTATTACCTTCCAGGTTCGTGATATCCATCCACATGGTTATTTTAGTTATTACTATCTGTATACAGAAAATGTAAGAGGCAATTTTGGGACAGAAGCAGCTTGGGAGGGATGCGGGGATAGTAAAATAAATAATTTGATTTCTGTGTGACACCTATGATTCAAAGTCATCAGGATTACCTGAGTGTTTGTGCTGGGCGTGCATTTTGGTCAGAACCTGGGGGAAAAGCGTAGGGGTTTGTGGTATCAAGTCTGGATCTGGTTATGAGATTGAATAACTTGAACACACTGAATAACCAATAATGAATCCACAGCAAATTTTCTCCTGGGAATTAGGTGCTGCAGTGTCCTCATGGTATTTTTCAACCTTTCTGCCAGTGGTGGTATCAGGAGTTTGGCGAGTTTGAAGTGTTTTTTCATTTACCTTCCTCACTGAGGTGGATCTTGGGATCCTTTCTTTATCCTTGGGGACACTGATGACCCTGTCCCTCAGGGAACATCAAGGCTCCCCTTATTTAACAGGTGAAAAGGTGAATGTGGTATCAGCAGAGGCTGCTGGATGTTACTAAGGTCCATGGGGGGAAGAAAAGAGAAAAGCTTTTGGGATGTCTTTCCCTAAGCTTTTCTTTTCAGACCTAAACAACACAGCAAGCTCCAGATTATTTTCACATTTTCAAAAACGCTGGAGCTTCCAATCTGTTTTCCCAGAGCTCTGCGGAGTCATTAGCTGCTTACAGCACTTAAAAGAAAAATGTGGTGCTTCGGAGACTTCGCTTCTGTTTGCTGTCTTTACCACCAACTAATTGGTTGGATAACGAGCAAATATTTTTCCTCTGTTCCTCAATTTCCAAGATTTTGACTTGCAAGCAGGAAGAGCGGAAGCTGCTGGTGGTTGGCAGGCAGTGAGAGGGGAACGAGCTGTGGGGAGGCCGCCGGACCCACGCTTGGGATGGGATTGCAGGGCCTGGATCCAGCTGTCCCCGTGGACTGTGCCTTTCTGCTGTGCTTTTCCATCCACAGGTCTGGTCTGACTCATCCTTGAAAGCAGGTGGGGAGGGCAGGGGTGAAGCTCTGCAGGGCAGGGTGACCAGCAGTTCCCATTTGGTGGGAACAAAGCACCCTTGATAGGAGTGAATGATCCTCTTAGCAGGGTAACTGGCGAGCAGAGACAGCTCCTGGCTGCACAAACCGGCATTACCTTGGTTTAAAGGCAGTGTTTGTGGCTCTAAATGGAATTCTCTGGCCTGACACGGGTTGATTCAGCCCTGAACAAGAGCTCTGTGTGCTGCCAGAGGAGGCCTCCAGAGCCAGGCAGCAGCCATGGAGAGAGGGACACCCTGAGTGCCCTGAGCACAGCCAGGGCTGAAGGCAGCAGCCACGGAGAGCAGGGACACCCTGAGTGCCCTGAGCACAGCCAGGGGTGAAGGCAGCAGCCACGGAGAGCAGGGACACCCTGAGAGCCTGAGGGAGCAGGGAGCTCACCTGTGACCTCTCGAAGGAGCTGATCCCCAGCACGAGGACGCCCCTGCAGTGAACAACAAAGCTTCCCATTCTTTGCATGACTTGCAAAGTGTTCCCAGACTGGAACCTTCACCCAGATTCTGGGACCTGAGAGAGGCACCTTTGCCCTGGGCTCTTGCTGGGTTATCTTGCAGATAACTGATTTCTTACCGAGTAGAGACACAAACACAATTGCCTGGGCTTGTTGCCTGGGATTTGGTGGCTCTGAATTATGCTTCACTCTGAATTATGCTTCCCCCTGCATCACCCAGGCCCAGCACCCAGGAGCACTATGTGCCAGGGTTTTACCCCATCCTCTGCTGCTGAAGTGAAGCCAAGTCTGAGATGGTGAGGGATCTCAAGGGGCTACACGAGGAGTGGCTGAGGAAACTTGGCTTGTTGGAGGAGACTGAAGTCAGAATCACCAGGGGCTGCAACTCCTCCTGAGGGACAGCCCCAACATCTGCTCCCTGTGACCAAGGACAGGAACCCAGGGAATGGCAGAAGCTGGGCCAGGGCAGGCTCAGGCTGAAGCTCAGGGCAAGGTTCTTCCCCAGAGGATGCTGGCACTGCCCAGGCTCCCCAGGGAATGGGCACGGCCCCGAGGCTGCCAGAGCTCCAGGAGAGCTTGGACAGCGCTGCCAGGGATGTCCAGGCTGGGATTGCTGGGGGTTTGTGCAGGGCCAGGAGTGGGGCTGGATGATCCTGGTGGGTCCTTTCCAAGTCAGGATAGTCTGTGAATCCTCCTGGCTGCCTGGGAGTGTTGCTCTGACCCCCTCCTGCCCTTTGAGTACCATGAATGTGTGTTCCCAGAAGTACAAAGACACCTCGGCAGGAGGCTCAGGCCAAGAGCTGCAGCCTGGTTCCATCCCACCTGCCCCTCACACCTGGTTTTGGGAATGGCACAGGGAGAATGCTCTGTGCTCATTTAGCTTTTTCTTATCACCATGTGAGCTATTTGGGATGGCCTTGTTTATCCTCTAGGCAGTGTTCTGTGCTCTGCATGAAGGGAATACCAAACTTGGGGAATTTGCAGGACCAGTCTGACGCTCTGGGACCGCAGAGCTCCTGGCTAGAGGAGAGCCAGGCGCTGCTGTGGCATCCCTGACTCGCCCCTCGCACCCAGGTACCTCCACACCCACCCCAATGGCAGCAGATGTGACCCCATTATCCCACCACCCATGGAGTGACCCCATTAACTGTGAGCACATCCCTTGCAGCCCCCAGTTTCCAAGGCCCATCACTGGGAAATGTTAATGCTGTTTCCTGGAGCACGTGCTGGATGATGGCATGTCCCAACATCAGCTTTCAGTTAAAATGCACAGACCTTTTTTTGCACAAAACTCTTGGTGCTGGTGGCACCTCACATTTGCAGGGGGGCAGAATGGGAAGTGGCAGTCTCCAGCCCAAACAAGGCATATCCTGAAATTTTATTAATGAAGATTTGCAACTGCTCTTGGGACTTGGCAACTGCCTGCAAAGGCTGGTGACAGGATTCATTGGGTGAAACATCCCAGTGATAAATATCAAATGGGAGTGATGAGCAAGCCGTGGTCAGTTGATGAGTGGGTTTTTCACGTTGGCTGGGGAATAATTTTGTTTCCAGTCGCAGCAGAATGTGTTATTTCTCCTCTCTCTCCCCCACCAGCCTCCTAAAGATGCTGCAGGACTGAGCTGGTACAGGAGTAAGTGTTGCAGCCACTCACCTCATTTACAAGCCAAGGTTGATCAGCCTTGAAAGGAGGAGCTGGTGAAGCCTGAAAGCTGGGATGTGCTTTGGGCAGAGAGGGAAGGGCTGTGGAGCCAGGCAGGGTTTTCTGCAGGTGAAGGCAGCAGTGATAGTTATGGTAGATAATCACCCTGCTCTGTCTGGGCTGAAAATTTTGCTAATTGAGGCAGGACTGTTTCCTGTGGTAGAAATAAACCCTCCTGTTTTCAGGGCTTTACTGTGCGGGTCAGAGGTCCCTTAGGAGATGCTCCCCACCTCATCCTAGGGCTGGTTTAGCTGAAATATTATCAGCTATTTTCCTTCTATTTTCATCCATTCCTGGCACTTCCCATCTCCAGCTTGTTACAGGTTTGGCAGGGAAAAGAGAATGGGGAAGAAATCTTTCATTCCCATTTCCAAAGCTGTGCTTCACTGCCGAGGAGCAGGCGCAGAACTGATGATGCTCACAGAGCTGTCTCTGACAGCTCGATGCCAAAGGGAGACCTGGGCTTCCATTTCCAGCCCTGTCCCCCCTGGGCAGAGCTGAGGAGTTCGTGGGGATCAGCAGGGAGAAGGAAAACAATTTGATCAAGGGGCCCTGGAGTCAGGCACATGGAGAAACTGGTCTGGTGGGGTTTTTCAGCTTTCATCAGTGTCAAGTTGATTTTATTTTTAGAGCAGTGATGATATTAAAAATAAAAGGAAGGGGGTGAGTAAAGCACCTACAGGTACATGGGGCAGAGCCCCCATCAGCTGGTCCTTCCCTACCAACTCAAAGCTTTGCAAAGCTGATTATAGGATATTTAAGGTGGGGGGGGGGGCTGCAGGTGTAATATTTTGCTGTGTGTAGCCACACTTACCTGTTGGCTCACCAACACCCTGCACTTTGCAGTATTTGGGAGTTGGGGGAACATTTTGTGCCATGGACAACATGGTGTAGGGGGAAGGGGAATCCCTGGGAGAGCTGCTTCACTCTGTCAGTGCGTGGGGACTGGGCTTGGTGACAGTCCCCACAGCTGCCAGCGAGGACAATCCCAGTGAGCCATGTCCTGTCACTGCCTGGGACCAGCGTCAGGGATTTCTAAGGAAGATTGGGAAAAAATGCCTGAAGTGTTCATTGCCTCTCCCAAACTGCTCCTCCCTTTCAGCACCAACTGCCCTCACTCACCCAAACCAACCTTTGGTTCCTTCCAAAGCCACCAGGGTCAGGTTCCTGCTGCCACACACATCAAGAGAAGTGAGCTGGTGTTTGGCTGAGACACATCCTCTTTTTATAGGCAGTGAGTGAGGCTCCAAATGTGTCCCTTGAGTTTTTGAAATGTTTTTCATCTGTGAGAGAAAGGAAGGCAAACCTGTGGGTGGCAGAGAAGTTGCCTGGAGAAGTTCTGCTCTCTTCTGCTTTCACTCAGCCCCAATTTCTTCCCTGCTAATGATGGTCATAGGCACATATGTGAGACTGTTATATATTTTTATTTTTTATCATCGTCATTATTATTGTGTTCTGAATTGCCCCAGCAAACCTACCTTGCTTTCTGTGCCAACAAGTATGAAAATAGGAGGGGTTTAAGACTTCTCTGATGTTTTCCTTGCCTTCTGAGCAAAAAAGTAGCAGGAAAGCAATAAAATAAGGCTTCCAGTCAGAACTCCAGCTGCCAGGAGAATTATTATTCTTTTGCAGCTCATCCCAAGCCAGGCAGGTGAGATGAGACACTGGTGCTCAGTGGTGCAGGGCAGGGCTGCCATTCACAGGGCAGCTGCAGCCAGTAGTGAAGAGTGCAAGTACTCCGTGATGCCAGCCCCTCCCGAGCCTTGAAAACAATGCACTTCTGTGATTGTCCTCTGCTTTGCTGCAGAGCCCGTGCTGCTCTGGTGCAGACAATGAGGCTGTGCAGGGCAATCCTGACCCTGTGCTGGCAGAAATGCCAGGGTAGTTTAATGAAGAATCTTAGGCAGGGCATAAAAACCCTAACATTAATGCTGGCTCAGAGCCCACAGAGGTGAGCTGGTCCTCTGGAGAGAACAATGGGTAAAAATCGGCCTGTACAGCTCTTACCCAGCCTCAATTAATGGAAATAATGCTCCCCTCGCAGTGGAGCCACTTCTGCTTTGCTACTTCCCATGACCTCGCTGAGTTTGGTGGCATGGGAGGTGATACAAACACATGAGTCCTGTGCCAGGAAAGCCCAGGCCTTGGCTGGGAAACAGGAAAGAGGGAGCAGAGCCATGGCTTTGTCGTCATCCCAGCCAGTCGACAGCGGTGGTGGGCAAGTAGAGGCTCTTCAGTGGAGCCACAGGTGACTTGGGCTGAGTGCAGCAATCAGAGCTTATTTATCCCAGCTTGGAGTGTCACGCTCTGGTAACCAGGCACTTCTTGTTGCTCATCTCGAAATCCCAATCGAACGCCTTCATTATCACCCAGCAGTGTTTCCTTTGTGGATAACAAGTCATACTGCGAGCATTAATGGAGCGTCGGATGGATTTGTGTTGTGGGATTGTTGTAAGCGCTGATTGAAGTTTTGCCTGTGATTAGGGGACTTAGTCAGGTGTGAGAGAGGGAGGCTCTGCTGCCTCGTAAGATCTGGGTTTGCAGCGCCTCTCTGAGGGGTGTTAACGGGGTGTTCCTTACAAAGCCAGCTCCATGAGTTCCGTGCGTGTGATTCCAAGTTTGCTTTATCCCATCTGGCACCCGTCACTGGCAGTGTGTCACCACACACACAGGAACCGAACTCCAGACACGGCCTGGGATTTTAGCAGCTGGCTAGAGGGGTTGTGGTGGAGCATCGTCCTCCCTCTGGGATGCAGACCTCGTTGTGCAGAGGTGGACACAGAGGATGGGGAAAGGTGGGAGCTCATCTTCTCACCTGCTCAAGAACAAGAAAACATTCTAGGGACATGAGAAACGTTCTTTTCTTGCTGTGTGAAAGAAACAGGGCATCAGGTGGGGTAGGAGCTTCTTGTCCAGCAGCTGTGGGTGTTGGGAGGCAAAGTTTCTCTGTCCCAGCTGAACCTGTGACACTTCCGTTCCTTGAGGAGATCAGTAGTGATTCCTTAATTGGGATGAGTGTGGAACTGGGGGAGAGGCTGGTGGCACAAGGTATCAATTTTAACAATGAAAAATGATAGGAAGTGGCATCCTCCCTGTCTGGCAGGCTCCCAGCCTCCTCCCCTGCACATCTCATTATCCCGTTCCACGGCTTCATCTCCAGAACATTCACCCCTAATGATGGCGGAGGGAGATACATTTTCTGGGGTGTTATCTGATTATTTCCAACCCAGCCCCAGTTCTCTCTGAAGTGGCAATAGGGAATATTTCCAAGACATCAAGGCTTGCAGAGTCTGGACTGATGGGTACAAGCTGAGGGTGAAGGATGTCCAGAAGGATGTCCTGTGTAATATTTCCAATTGAGTCTTTCCATCAGTGTTTTTGGCCAGATTCCCATTTCCTTGGCTCCAGGAGAAACTTCAGTAGGAGAAGAGTGCTCAGACCTGCCAGGGAGTCATAGAGTTGAGTTGTGGCTTAGACAGAGAGCTGAGAGGCACAGTAAAATGGGCAGAGCTGAGGGTTACACTACAAATGAGTGTCCAGACGATAAATTCATCAAATTACCCCACAGGCTGTGGGCAGAGTGGGCTGTGAAACTGCTCCTGACCTCCCCAGGGAGCCTCCTGCAGGATCTCAGGGCAGCCTCTGGCAGTGTGGGGTGTCCTTGTGGATCTCCTTTCTCTCCCCAGAGTTTCCCACTGGTTCCCCAGGCCGTCCAGTGGTTCCCTCATGAGCCCCACGGGCTGGGCACTGCCTGTGCCTCCCTGGCCAGCGAGAGGTGCCAATCACAGCTCCCAAGTCCCCCGACTCAAGTAATCTCTCTGAAGGCTCCTAACAAGTTAATAAGGATTGATCTGCTTCTCATCAGATCATCTTGGCTGTTCTTAATGAACCTGGGCATTTTCAAGCCTTTCTTTCCCCTTAAAAAATGAGCTTCCAAATAAATACTCTTGTTCCAGTCGATGGGCAGCTGATTCCCTCTCCATTCCCCCAGCATTAAGGTTTGGATTCAAGGAGGCAGCCCTCCAGCTTTGTGGTGATCACATGTGTTGGTTTTGGAGGGAGACTTAAGTTAAGCAAATCTTACATTTGGTCTTAAATAAAGATGGATTTAATTACAATTAACTGTCTCACTGAGGAGTGGTTTAAGAAAGCCGGCTCAGCCCTGATTTTTCTATCTAAGATTTAGTTGTAAGCCCTGAGAAAACACCCAAATTTTAATTCTCTCCTGGACAGGCTAAGCCTTGAATAGGAAAAATAAAGGTGGGAAGAGCAGTTCAAGAGGAGCCCTCAGAGCAATGAAATTACTAACTTTTTTGTCCAAAAATTATTGCCTTAGGCAGCTGGGATAATCCACCCTGCTGTCTGTAAGCATTGCCAGGAGAGAGCTGTCAGAGTAATGGGGTCTTTGAGAGATCACTGATGGTTCTGGTGTAAATGTCCACCTGCTGCTGGAACTCTCTGTTCCCTGCCTCACCTGTTTTCAGAGAATTCATAGGGCTGAAGTCCTGACCTGTCATTGCTTCCCCTGTTTGGTAAATCCCTCATACACATGTTGCCATCTGGTCCCTAATGCTTTGTGTCAGTTTAAGTTCCCCTAAGCTCTTATTGACCATTTCTTGTGTTATCTGCACACTCCCTAATTCCTCTTCTCCTCTCCCCAGGGATCTGATCCCTGACTTAGGCAAATCCTCATCCTCTTCATTTGTGAACACAGATGCAAAAGTAAATATTGTAAGTGTCGGTGTCAGCTTCTTATCCTCTTCTGCCTCCAATTTCCCTCTGTCAGTCTTATCTGTGCTGGATCCACTTATCTCCTGTGTCTGTATAATGGTCTTTTCCTTCTGTGTTTTTGTAGAAGTCGGGAGATTTTTGTTGTTAACTGCCGTTTCTGCTTTAATTATATCCCTGTGTGTTTACCTTCCCCAACCCGTGCCCCTGCTTCTAACACATCCCCACTTCTAAGCAGGCGAGTTTGCTTTGTACCTGACTTTGATTAAAGATGGGAACGTCACAAAATCCCATGTCCTGGAAACTCAGCACCTGGAGCTGTTTGAAGCTGAGCCCGAGTTCTGTGTGGAGCCAGCACTGCTGGCTCTGCTGTGGGCACTGCTGTGACTCCTGGGGTGGGGCACAAGGGAAGTGTGGGACAGCACACAGCCCTCAAGAGAGAAATCAAGAGGGGATTTATAGCTGAGTGTCTGGATATTCCTGTCTGCGGGATGGGGAGAGTGATTCCTACAAGAGTAGGAGTGGTGTGGGTGACAGCAGGGCAGAGGCAGAGCTGAGCTGCTCTTTCCTTTGTGAATTTTATGGATGCAGGAGCATTTCGGGACAGGCCACGGCCAAAAGGTACATGGAGTTTAAGCCAAAACATGGACATCAAACTCCCCAAGTGCCTTAGACTGCGTTTCTCTTTGGAGAGCTGCAGCCTGGTGGGTGCTCTCTGCTTTGTGCTGACATCAGATCCACCCAAGCCTCAGGATTTATGGTTTGATCATGGCTAATGTTATAACCTGGATAAATCAATTTATTTTACCTGTGAGTGCCCCACAATAGTGTTTATTACATAACAATTCCTATCAGGAAAGTGTCTCAGTGTATGATGTACAGCAACACTAAACACCGGGGTAGCAGGAGGGCCCTGCTTTTTGCAAGCTGTAGCAGTTTGTAATTTCAAGATCAATATGATGATGTGTTTTATGAATTTAAATGAATAAACTACACTGGTGTTTGTTGTTTACCTGCTTTCTGATTTTTTTAACAAGTGGCTCTAGTGATAATTACCAAAATTCTGTAGTCACAGAAGGGGGAGGGGGGAACCTGGATCCTTCAATAACTCTCCAACTGGGCAATTATCTCCATACTGTATGTGCTGCTTTTCTATAAATGTTGAAATTCAGTAATTACCACTAGAGCCAGCCGTGACATTTCGAAAGCAGATACATAACAAATAGGGATGCCATGGAGTCATTAAAATTCAGATATCAAAACAGCTCTCCCTATTCTTCTTTGCATGAATCCATCTCTTTGTTTCATGAAGAATTCAGTTGCCAATTAAATACCTTTTCTTTCCTTTTCCTTTTTTGTTTTTTTTTATTATTATTTTTCCCCATTTCCTTTTTGCTTTTGCAAATGAATTATAATCTCCATGAAAGGAGCTGAATTGACAGTCGTGACAGTTGGTGCTTTAGGAAAAAAATGGACGAATTTAGTCCTTCCTGAGGAACCCAGCCAGCACCTCCCCAGCTTTGGAAATGGTGAGGTTGTACTGAAAATCATGGGATAGAAGGATGTTTCTCCAAGCAATTCCCCTTTTCTCCTTACAGCACCTTTTTTCCTGCTCATCCTAAAAAAAGCATCTTCCAAGGTGTCCAATAACTTTGGGAAACCTCTTTTTGTCTGTCCCACCTGAGCTGTGGTTTCATGATAGCTCAGTTATCTCCCAAATTGTTATTCCTGCTGCAGTCTCATAGCAATCCCTGGCATCTGGCAGTCGGAGCTTTTTATTAGCTGTTTTTTAGTGGTTTGGTTGTTTTTTTTTTTTATTTTTTAACAATGTTGTCTTGTTTACGGGTTTGTCTCTTGGAAGACAGGATGTGATGCCTCCCAATCAGTCGCTAATGAAACGGAGGGATTGACAGGCTGGAATTGATCCTTCCTTTGTAATCCAGGAGCAGGCAGACAGGTCTGACTGTGAACCTGTCAGGGGTTGTGTGTAAGACAGGCGTGATGAGGAGCCCGGGCACTGAAAACAAGGAGAACAGCGCCTTCCAAAACCTCACCAGCAGCAAAACCTGTAGGGTTTCAACTCCTCCCTCCCTGCATCTGAGTGCTGCTCGTGTGCTTTGCCAGGAGTGTCTTTTGGAGACAGCAGGATGGGTTTGTTCAGAGAGAGGCTGGCATGTGGAGTGAATCCTGGTCCTTAGGCATGGAAAAGCACCACAAGCCTAAACAGTCACAGTGTGACTCAAGGGGTGGGTTGGAAGGGACCTTAAAGCTCATCCCAGTTCCACCCCTGCCATGGGCAGGGACACTTCCCACTGTCCCAGGCTGCTTCAAGCCCCATCCAGCCTGGCCTTGGACACTGCCAGGGATCCAGGGGCAGCCACAGCTGCTCTGGGCACCCTGTGCCAGGGCCTGCCCACCCTCACAGAGAACAATTCATTCTCAATATCCCATCCATCCCTGCCCTCTGGCAGTGGGAAGCAATTCAAGCAATTCTCCCTTTTCCTGCCATTCTAAGCCCTTGTTAAGACTCTCTCTCTTCATCTTTCTTTTCAGCTCCTTCAGGCACTGGAAGGATGAGAAAGGGGCTTGGAGAAGTCCATGCACCTAAAAAAATTATGTTTTTTGTATTTTATGGCTTCACTCCACACTTTCTTTGTAGTTTGCCCACAGCAAAGATCTCACATCATGGACAATGCCCTGACCTCTTAATTTCAAGCAAATTATTTATTTCCTCCTTCCTCTAGGAAATCATTCTTCTGGGACAGGGAGCTCTCCTTTTGCATTGCACTAAAGGGGAGCTGCAGTAGCTTGTACAATTTAAGGAGGCCTCAAGTCCATCCTTTGGTTTTCCAGCAGTGGCCAGACCTGCTTCTCCTCCACCAGCTCCCCTCTGGGAGCAAAGCCTTGGATGAGTCCACTCAGGGAGAGCTTGGCTAAGGTTTTTTCTCGAGCCTGGTGCTTATATGTTAAGGTGAATAGGAATAATATTCACTTCAAGGAGAGATGAGGCCCTTGTGTTGACTACATTATCATTTATACGAACAAAAAGAGCTTAAAATGTTAGCATATCCTTTTGAAAACAGAGCTTTGCATCCTATTAGGAGGAAGGAAACACAACCTGCGGCGCATTATATTTCCAAGCGCCTGTCAAGAAACACTTACGGCTGTCGCCTGCTTAGGGAGCATCCAGCTTGAGGAATAAATTGGGAATAGCTCCTTGAGAGCTGATCCCCCAACAAAGGGAAGGGAGACTCAGTTAAAACCCAGCCAAACACAAGGCGTGGATCTGCTTTGGGTGCAGGCTCAGGGAACTTGTGGGACTGAGAGTTGCAAATGTTTCCCAGTGTGGAGGAATGGATAGGAACACATCTCCCAGCTTGGCTTTGGAGGGTGGAGGATTTGGGTGAGATTCCCCCATTTCATGACACTGTGGATTTCAGCAGTATGGTTTTTAGCCTGGCTGGCATAGAGAGGAAAAACAAACTTAATTTGACCCCTGTAATTTGAAAAAAAAACCCATTTCAACATCAAAATTGCTTCCTGCTGGTATCAGGTGGTTGGGGGATTTCAAGGGAATAAGCTGGAACTCCTCAGTTCCAGGTGGAGAGAGGTGTGCAATACATAGCACATGGCTCATGCAGATGTCTGACATGTAAACTAGCCATTGGGATTGTGCTTCCCATTCCCTAAATCTGCTCCCCCATCCCCTGCACTCAGTTCTGCCTGCACCAGTGCAAATAGTCTTTGTTTTAAGGAAAAACTGGGAGAAAGCCCTAAATCTCAAACAGAGAAAAAAGCCTTTCCCCAAAAAGGGCTTTTGGAGACAAGCTGCTGCTTGGCAATTTGCTAACGTGACCTTGCAGCCCCACTGGAGTCTTTGTAGAGCCAAAATCCACCTGCATGGGAAGAACCTGGATATGCAGGTGCAGAATTGCTTTGTCAGGCTGCTGAGTCTGCTGCTTGGAGCCTTCTGTAGTTGCATCTTCTGCTGTGGAAGGAAGTCCCTCACGTGCCCTTCCCACTCTGCCATCTCTGCTGAGCTGCACGGGGAGGGGGGATGCATTTTTGGGGTGGGAGGGGATGTGTTGGGTCTGCCGAGCTGGAGTTCATTTCCCACAGGAGCCATCCCAGTGCAGTGCTCCCAGTGGCAGCTGGAAAGGTGTTTATAACACACCCATCTTCTGGTTTGGGCACTGTCTGTCAACATTCCCCACATCCAGGGGCGTGGGTGGGCCAAATCCTGGGAGGGGACACAGCCAGGCCGGCTGACCCACGCTGACCAAAGGGATATTCCCGACCCCCAGCTCAGATCAAAGAGCGAAGGAAGGGACGAGGAACAGGGGACACTCATTATTTACATTTGTCTCCTGGAGCAGCTGCTCCATGTGCTGAAGCCTGGCTTCCCAGGAAGTGGCTGAGCATCCCTCACTGATGGGAAGGAGAGAATAAACCTTTTTTTCTCTTTGCTTGTGCATGCAGAGTTTGGCTTTTGCTGTAGTAAACTGCCTTATCTCAGCCTGTGAGTTGTTTTCCATCTTATTTTATCTCCACTGTCCAGCTGGAAGGCTGGAGCAGCTCTGTGAGCACCTGGTGTCCAGCCAAGGTCAACCCACCACAGTGGATTGTGAAATCATAAAATCCAGGAATGGTTTGGGTTGGAAGGGACCTTAAAGATCATCTCTTGCCATGGGCAGGGACACATTCCACTATCCCAAGGTGTTCCAAGTCCCATCCAACCTGGCCTTGGACACTGCCAGGGATCCAGGGGCAGCCACAGCTGCTCTGGGCACCCTGTACCAGAGCCTGCCCACCCATTGCCAGGGAACAATTCCTTCTCAGTATCCCATCTAACACTTCCCTTTGACAGTGGGAGCCATTCCCTGAGTCCTGTCCCTCCATCCCTTGTCCCCAGTCCCTCTCCAACTCTTGGAGCCCCTTTAGGCCCTGGCAGGGGCTCTGAGCTCTCCCTGGAGCCTTCTCCTCTCCAGGCTGAATACCCCCAGCTCTTCCAGCCTGTTCCAGTTCCAGCTCTCATTCTGAACAAATGTTTCCTTTCAGTCTGGGGCCCTAAACATCCTCATAGAGCAACTTTCCTGAGCTGCAAATCCAGACGAAGCTTTAAGAAAACACCACTTTTATTTCAGTAAAGGCCCTGTGTGTCCCTGCCTGCTGCTGGGCATCTCCAGTTGTTGTAGCTCTGCAGGGTGTGTTGGACAGCAGATCCAGTGTGGAGCACTGGGCATGGACAAGTC
Organism: Cettia cetti; assembly: GCA_013401135.1. NCBI lineage: Eukaryota > Metazoa > Chordata > Aves > Passeriformes > Sylviidae > Cettia > Cettia cetti. The sequence continues at coordinate 32,903 of VZUI01090227.1, forward strand.
CTTCCAGAGCTCGAGCACGCACAGGGTGCAAAGGAGGCAAGGAATTGGTACCAGACTGGAAGCATCTCCATGGGGATCCATGTTCCCTCGGTCCTGGCTGTGGGCACACGCCTCAGCTGGCTCCAGGAGGGATCAGGTGAAATGAAGATGTCTCACTGTCCTTTCTCATCAACACTGATACATCCAAGATCCCACTGATAGGCAGAGCACTGTTTCCTCACCTGTCCACTTTGATTAATTTGGTGCCTCATTCCTGGGCTCTGTGAATTTGTCTTGGTTCTGCTCTTCCCCTTGAGGCCGAAGTTTCTCCCCCTCCTTTTAACCACCTTCTGCTACAAAGCCCTACCCAGGCTGCACAGAGAGACCTACAGGAGATGATGTGCAAGGTCCCTGTGCATTCGAGAGCACAAAATCCAGCCATGAATCCTCTTTACAAGCCTCCAGAAAGCACTGCTAACACCAATGCTCTGGTCAGAGAACCAGGAAAAGCTCTGCAGCTTCCAGGGACTTCAAACCCAGCGCTATCAGGAGGGCTCTGGGCTCACACAAAGTACCCCCAGCTTTAACACAGAGCAGGGAATAAAAGCTGGAGTCTGTTGGAAAGGTTTTCTGTGTGTGCAGGAAGATAATTTATGGTAATGAGGACAGCACCGAGTTGCTGTAAGTTACAAGAACTTATCATTGCTCTCTGCTGTTGCGGCACATTCCCGGGATTTGGTCTCGCCAAAGCAGCGTGAATAGATTTATTTTGCATTGTTAGACTGTCAAGTCACTGCAGAGCAACAACTTCCAAGTGATAACTTGTGCAGCATGCAGGAGTTGGGAATTACACGCTTTTAGTCCCTGCAAAGAGCCAGGGTGGGCTGACAGCTGCTCAGCGGGAGCCTCTTCCCAATCCTCCTTCCCAATCCCTCTCCATGCTCAGTGCATATGGTCAGCAGCTAGGCATCAGCTCTCTCCTCCCAGTCCCATGTGGATGTTTTTAGGGATTATATCCATTTATTTCTACTGGCAGAGCGTATCAGAGCAGCTGAGATGGAACCATGGAGAAGAGGGAAGCACCTTTTGCTGATCCCTACGTGATGTTGGCTGGGCTGGGGCTGGTTGGGTTTGGAGCAGGGGAAGAGGCCCAGGCAAGGGGAAGCCTTGTGGTGGGATATCTGGAACATGAGCCCCAGGAGGAGTCGCTGAGGGGACTGGGGTTCTTCAGACTGGAGAAGAGGAGGCTCAGGGGGGACATTCTGGTTTTCCACAGCTCCCTGACAGGAGGGGGCAGCCAGGGGGAGGTCAATAAGTGACAGGACAAGAGGAAATGGCCTCAAGTTGCACCAAGGGAGGTTCAGGTTAGTTATTAGAAAAAAATTCTTCAGAGGCAGAGTGGTTAAGCATTGGAGCAGGGAAGTGGAGGAGTCATCCCCCCTAGAAGTGCTCAGAGAAATGAGTGGATGTGTCATTCCAAGATGTGGTTTAGTGAGCCTGGAATTCAGTTTGGTCAAAGGTTGGACTTGATGATCTTGGAGGTCTTTACCAACCCTAAGGATTCAATACTTCTGTGATCTCCTCTCCTTGCCTGATGGATCAGTGTCTCATTTCCTGGGCTTTGGCTCCTGTTGCTGCCCCTGGTACTGGAGATTTGAGTGTAACAGTGTTGGGGGTGACTTCAGTGTGGAAACCACCAAACTCTGGCCCCACAGCCACAGGAGCTAGGGGCTGAGGATGTGGGTGGTGTTTAGTGGTGTCACTGGCCACAGCTCTTGGTGACAGCCTGGAAATGTCCCCATCACAGGGTGTCCTGCAGCAGGACATATGGTCCAGCCTTTACACAAACCCCAAGGGCATGGAGAGCATTCCTTGTAGGAGCAAGGGCTCCTCTCAGATGTAGGATAAAAGGGAAAGAGTGACACATGGAGTCATGGAGATAAAACACATAAGAAGCCTGGGAGGAGAGCTCAGACTCACGTAATTGTTCTTGAGCTTTAATTTGGTCCTGAAAAGGTAAAAATAACATCTGGTCCTACTTGGTTATGACTACGTTGTCTTTTTTTGCCTTTGCTTTGTCTCTTCTGAATATCCACACAAGTTTTTCTTCTTGTGGTGGGTGTTGTGCACCAGGTCTGGTCTGAACCTTTTTCTAGATTCCTGCAATTATTGGGTAGGGTGTAACTTCGCAGAAATTGGTGTTGCAGTGCCGCCTGCCTCATGCTAGGGACGTACAGGCACCAGCTCAGGAATGCAGAGCACCCTGCAATAGCCTTCAGGCTGGAATATTTTGCTATTTTTTTTTTTAATATTCCACTAGAGTTTGAGACTGTATCAAGAAACTTCTTTTGAAAAGGAAATAAACCCATAAATTATAGCATAGTCTTTGCAGAAAGGCAAAAAGAATACAAGATTGTTTAAACGTATTATTTGCTGACCTTGACAGTTTGCTTGTAATGTTATTTAAACATTTGGGTTTGCAGGGCGGGGGTTCTTATTTATTTATTTAATAAGCTGCCAGCTTACAAATTGCGAAACTTTTGCGGCTCCTCTTATCTTCTACAGAACCACTGAGATGGCAAAATATATTCTGTGTCTCAACAATTCCACCTGCATTTGCATGAGGAAATTGGAAAGTGAGTTGTTTTCCCTCGTCTGCATGACAATACCCCGAGCACAGTGCAATTCACCCTTTAATTTGGGATAGTTAGCGTGGGAGAAGAATGGGCCCAGCAGTTTGACTCGATTCGGTTGCTGATGTTGTCACCGTAATTAAAATTGATTTATTAGTAAAGGCAACAAAATCTGTGCTTACCTGTTTATTCAGCACCTTGTCAACCTGCAGAGCACAATAGTTGGGGTCACCGAGGTCATATCTACTGCAGAGCTGGAGGAGTTTCACCAAATTGAGTTTTCAGGGAGAGCCTTTAATTAGTAAAACATTTCCAGATGGTTGATGGTGAAAATACCAGACCCAAAATGGGACGTGGACCTCCACTGGCTCTGCAGGAGCATGACCTGGACTACATCAGGACATCCTTACCGGGAAGCACGCACGGGTTATGTAGGATAAAACATTCCAGAGTTACTGAATCCTTGTTGCATTAATTTGGCAGCAGCACATCTCTGCTGATAAGAGCTCAGGGCAGTTAATAAGCATTTGATTGGATTGAGGAATCTCTTGAATGCAGGGAAAACAGCTGAAATGAAGCCGGGATGGAAAGCAGCCCCTGTAGTTTGTTAGGATTTTGTGTCAGGCTGTGTTTTTGAGGATGGTTTAATGTTCCAGATGTAGTCCCGACGCATGAGCTGTGAGCCTTGTACTCCCAGATTTGAGGGATTTTAGTCAATGCGTGAGAAACAACCACTTTAAAATTTTAGAAGGTTTATTGAACCTTAGCAAATACAACAGAGGCCTGAATTAGGAAAAAAGGACAGTGCACTATGAGCTGGTGACCTGGCAGCCTTAAGGTCATCTACAAAATGGCTGCTCCGCCTTTTATACCTTTGGTGTTGCATCAGGTAACCCTGGCCCCGCCCAAAGTCTGTCAATCAACTCTTCCTCACCATCCATTGGTGGAGACTGCTTTTTTGAAATCTGATTGGAGGTCAGGTGTTGCCATGCCACGCCCCCTAGTAACAAGCCTTCCCTCCTCCCAGCTGCCCCATGCAAAGGCACAGGTACAGCCCTCCCTCCACATGTCCTGACTACCAAGGCTGTTCCTTGGCAACCATATGGGGGGAAAGGGGGCCAAGGAGAGAACACTGGATGTCCAAACAACAAATCACAATAACATAACTATACATCAATAAAGCTTCTCTTAATATACCCACAATATTCATCCCCTAATTGCAATAGCCGATCTTCATATTACCAATCTATAACAAATGGAAAGAGACAATCTCAGGGATGGTTTATCTCAGCTGAAAATGGGCATTTGAGGAGACCTGCGTGCTCAAAGTGCTCATTCCTCTCTTTTGGCTGTAAAAGAAATCTCAGGTGATGGATTCATCCCTCAGTGTCTCACTCAAGCTATCTGGCCTGCTTGCTCCAAACAACATCAAAGCTTTTTGGTGCTTTCTGAGTGTTTTAAGAGGAATTGAATTCCCTGATTTTGGCTGTACATCACTGGATTAATCCTGGAGCTGGAAACAATCTGTTTGGAGTGAGACAGCGCCGTTAGAATTATGAAGCTGCTGAGACAACGAGGAGTGTGTTGGACAACTGGTTTGGTCACAAAGGAGCTTTGAAAGGCAGATTTAGGCCAATGCCAAATAGGCTTTCAAAATCCCCCTATTTACTCTTCAAAATATGCAGGAGCAGAGATTTTATGAGTAATCCTTGTACTTCTTCAACACAAAAAAATATTAATATTAGATAGGGACCCACTGACTTTGTAAAAGGATAAATAAGGGCAGAAAGATTGAATAGTTGGGGAGAACTGTGTAGCAAATGAAAACCCATTTCACTTGCCCTCAACAAGCACAGGCCAAGGCTGGAAAAAGGCTGGAGTTTTGGAATGCTTTAAATAAGGGTCACTGAGGAGGAGCAGGAGGAAATAAGTGTTCACATCCTTAATGGCTGCAGTTACCTCGAGTGTAGTTTTTTTCCTTGTGTTCAAGTACTGGGGGTGGCATAGATTGAAAGTTATATTTTGAGGGGTTGAAGTTTATGATGTGAAAGAGAAAAGATACAGCAGTAAAAAATAAAACACTCCTGCAGTGCTGCTGCAGGACTGAGGCTCATAAAAAATACTAATAATCCTTGATAAGAGTTCCCTTAAAAGAAGGGATTTCTCCAACCATAGAGTGCCATCCCTGCCCACAGTGGGGGGACTGGAACTGGATCATCTTTATAATTCTTTCCAACCCAAAGCGCTCTGTGATTCTGTGGTACTGCAAATAGAATGACTCTGAGACATCTATTTTATTCTCCCATTAAAAAAAACACCTTTGGGGACATCAGGGAGTGGTGGGGACCTCCTCCCTTCCATCCCATGGAAGAGATCTGGAGCTGGGAGTCGCTGCCACCAGACCCAGCCTGGAAAGGGGAGCTCCCAGTGGAGCTCAGGTGCTGGAAATGCCCAGTGTTCTTTGCATACCTCTGTGTAGTGAGCAATGTTTGCCATTTATGATATTTCAGGGGAGACCTGACTTTATAAAGCATTCATGAGCTTGGCCTCCTGGAATGCTTTTTTTTCCCCTGCTTATTAGGAAATATTCAAATACTGCAAACAAATGTCAGTCTGTAGAATATTCATGAAGTCTCCTGTTCAAGTGGGTCCCCCAAGTTGCTGCTGGCTGGAATACATCAACCTAATGCTGATTGCATACATTTAGGGTTGAATAAAGATATTCCACTAAATAAGTGTGGAATGGCTTTTTCAAGTTCTGAGACTCTGGGAATTGAAAAGGCTCACACAGGTCCCAGTGCCAGGGAGCTGCTAATGGAGGTTGTTTTTCTGTGAGCTTGGCCATCATTTGGAATTGAGAGTGGAATTTATTCCCTTTGGCTCTGGCCATCTGAAATTCCTGCCCTAGGGTTTAACTGGGCTCCCCTCTTTAGTCAAGATGGGCAATTTCAGCCTGAAATGCGACAAAATGACAACATTTTGAAACACTGGGAATACATCATTTAAAGACAAATAAAAAACCCAAACCCCACCCAGACCAACGCCTTCCTTGGAATGGTTCATTCTTTCATTCAACATTTGCAAACTGTGCTCTGGTGGTTCTTGCTTCCTTTTGAAATAGCATTTAATTTCAAATGAAGTACTTGGAAATATTTTTACTTACTTTTGTAATACTTCAAAAATACCATTTCATTTCAAAAGAGCTCAGGCCTGATACCAAATTGCTAGAATAGGATGTACCACGACTTTGAAAATTACTTTGTAAATGCTTTTTGGCTTGGTCAAGCTGAAAACAGTTTTTGGAAAAAAAATGTGTTTCAGACAAAATAATGTTAGGAGGTGGGAAAATGCTTAGGTGAAAAAAGGAAAATTTTAGGGTTTGGTCTACCCTTAATTTTTCTCTCTCCTAGGAGTGGATAACATACAGAGAGGTGAGAGGCAGGGATAGCCTGGTCCCAGGAGAGCATCAGGAAGGTGGCTTGGTCTGGCCATCAGAGAGTCAGTAAAACCCAGTAGCTGGAAGATGAAGTCTGGCCTGCAAACAAATTCAGGCTAGAAAATAAGCAACACCTTTAACAGAAGCCTAATTAGCTCCTGGCACAGGGGTTACAGTAGATCTTTTGTTATTGGAGCAGTTTCAGAGGAAACCAGATGTTCTGCTCACACCCAGGTATTGCATTCCAGCCAGCTGTTGGCAGGAAAAGCCCTCATGGCTTGGTGTTTTCTCAGGTTCCTGCCACCCAAACTATTCCTCCTGAGCCCAGAGGTGGAAATAACTCATCCCAATGGTCCTGCACACCTCCAAAACCTGTCGTAGTCCAGGTAGTCCATGAATGCTGCTGCAAAGCACATGGATTGTAAAAGACTTTGTGATCCCTTCCTGCAGCAGCCACTTGCTTTTTAGTGCCCATCTTTAGCATGCAAAGCCACAGGGAGAAATAATTACATTTAATAGAAACAGGTTCCCAATGAAGATGTACAGTGCTGTACACAGCATGCTCCTAATCAACAGAAATGTCAGGCCAAAATAAGAGATGAGAAGGATTAAATTCTCCGAGGTGGGTTGTGTGATTGCCCTGCTTTTGTGTGAGGCTGTCTGGAGCCACTGCGCTGCAGCTGGAGGCAGGTGTTGGAAGGGAAAGACCAACGAGTTGATCAAAAAAGGGAATCCCACAATGCTTTTGAGAGCTGCTAATTAAAGAGTTTAATCTCAGGTTGTTCGCTGAGAGGCACAAAGAGGGGGTGGGAGGGGAAATGCCTTTGTTTGGCCACAATACTCCTGAGTGGAGATGGGCAGGACAAGCTCTCCTGGGGCTCAGGTGAGACCTGCAGGTGGAGATGGGCAGGACAAGCTCTCCTGGGGCTCAGGTGAGACCTGCAGGGGGTGGGAAGGCAGGGCAGGTCTTCCTTGCTGTACACACCACCTCCCCGTTTTACCACCATGCCTCCCTCAGCTGTAGGAGCTCTCTGGAACCTGCAGTGGAACTCGGGGAGCTCTTTGCAGTCCTTGTGTTTCCTCCTCCTCCTCCTGATACTGAAATTCCTCACATAATCACAGCATATGACCCCGTCCTGTTGAATTTTCATGAGGTGCTTGGCAAGCTGCTGTTCTTCAGCCAGTGCACCTACTCAGAATAAAATCCAAGAGACCTTAAACCTTGCTCTTAATTTTTCACTCCCTGGTAAAATTGCTGCATAAGGATATTTGAAGAAGTCATTGCCCCCTGCGGATATTATCACTTAATCTTTTTTTCCCTCTTAATAAAAGCCTGGCACAAAAGTCACTTGCTGAAAACAACCGTGTCCTGTGCTGCCAGTGCCTCGCTACAGTATTTTTTAAGATCATAGCTCATAACCACAGGGAGAGGTCTCTGCGGAGGGAGTGAGGAGTAACTTTCTGTTTATAGCCATTTACCTTCAACTGTAATGTATTTAAGAAGGAAAATTGCCACTTAGACTTGCAAAGCAAATTGGCTTGTGCTCAGTAATGGCTTTCTAGTGTCTGTCTAGGAAAGGTCATCCTGGAGACTCCTGCACTGCAGAACTCAGTGCTGGTGGCCGGAGGGACATGGCATGGCCCCAAGCTGGCATTTTTTCCAGCTGTAAAGACCTCAGCACCACCCCTCTCATGTTCTCCAGGTTTCTCCATCCTCTCCATCCTGGCTGGGATGCAAAGCTGCCCTTGGTGTCTCCTTATGGGCACAGAAACCCCCCAGTGTGTGTGAGCCAGAGGCTCCAAGCTACGGGTCCCCCTTGCCTCCATCTCCCCCACTTTGCAGAGGCATCAGCCCGCCTATCCCGCTGCAGAAGGGGCCCGTGTTCCATTTTGATGTTATTAACCATCACCGTGGCAACAAATATAGCTGTTGTGTTTGCAGTAGCACCGTTTCACAGGTCCCCGAGGAGTCTTTACCCTTGAGTGCATTTAGTTGATAGCGAAACCAAAGCGAACGTAAAACAAGCAGGTTGGAAAGGAGGCACTGGCCTTTCTCTCCAGTCAGGCTCAGAGTGAGAATTATCAGGTGTGGGAATGCAGCTGACTGTCAACCTGCGTGTAAATCTCCCCCACTTACCCATCCCCACAAGTGTAAAACAGGCAGCATTACTAGCTCCTAACAGCCACTGCTGTGGCAAGTCTGGCACAGCAATTACCTTAATAACTTCAATAGCAACAGCAGTAATGGGAAATGCAGCTCTGTGTGTGTCTGAGGTATTCTCACCTTTATCAGGGATCAGTCTGGGGCAGCAGCAGGAGATGGGAGAGAGGTTTTGTTATCACCGTGTGAAGCAAAACCATCTCAGGTAATTGTGGTTTGGACTGTGGGCAGCAGCCTCCAAATGCAATCCAGAAATCCCTGCTAGGTGCCAAGTGCCTGGTGTTGGACACCTTGGAGAGGAGGCTAAAACCTCCCTGAGGGCTGGAAGGCAAGGACAGGTGCGTGATGAGGGTGCTCAAACCCAGACTCTGACAGACATAATCCTGGGAAGAGGGACCAAGTCATGAGGGCAGTGGCAAGAGCTTGGATTTAGCAGGAACCCTTGTGTCAGCACATTAATTGGACAGAAGAAACTTCCAGTGGCAATCCATCTTTGCCTCAGGAGACAGTAGCCTGCCCCAATATCTCCCTCCTCTTAAAGCTGCTTTGCATCCTCCCAGCCCTTCCCTGAGTTTTCCTCTCGTCCTGCACCATCTACTTGAACCTGATGAAGCAACAACTGGCATTACCTCATATTTCCATGATTTTCCTTGCAGTGATGCCCTGATTCCATCTGTCCATCTCAGCCCAAATGACAGCCAAAGTATTTGCAGCATTTCCTGCAGCGTGCAGGGGCAAACTGTGGGATGGCCCCTTCCCTCTTCCATCAATCCATCATCTACAACTCCATAAAATGATATCCCTGGCCTTTGGAGCCTGTGGCGTCATTAAACTTGAGCTCGAGCAGACCCGTGCAGCTGAATTTGGGCTGGAAAGGGGAGATTCCACAAAGATCCCTGAAAAACACTGAGGAAATGTCCTTGTCATCAGCCAGAGGAAGGAGTGTCACAGCAGTGGTTGCTCATGGATCCTGCTAAAGGGATGCCTGGGGCTCATTACAGTGGGAGTGAAACTGGAAGGTCAAAGTGCCATGGGGATGTTTTAGGCTTAGGGGAGAAAAGAAGGAACAAAATGTATTGGAATTGTCTTTTGTCTCTAGAGATTCCAGGCACGTCTGGCTCAGAGGGCAAACTTCTCATAGGAGGCATTTCCTGATCCTCCTGCGCAGCGGAATCTTAATCGAGGAGCTGTGTGCTCCCCCTGGCACATCTCCCTGTCTGTGATACAGGTTTCAAACACACATCCTGATAAAAGTTTTCCATTTATCACAGCTGAACTTTCCTGGGCACTGCCTCATGGCCTGTGCTGGGCTTTTCTTGGGAGGAGAGCATTAACTTCCCCCTTCCCAGGGCACAGGAATAAGGAACTTGTGCTGAGGGGGGAAGAAGTTTTGTCTTTTATGTTTTATATTCTCTACCTCCAGAGAGAGGGGGAATTTCCCTTTACCCAGCCTCTTTTTACATCTTGCTTTCTTGCTGCTGTTTATTTTAGGTTTTCTCATATTCCTTTTTCCCTTTAACAGTGAAGCCTCATCATCCCTTGTCAAGTTTGGTTGAGATTCACCAAGAATTTCAAAAGTACTTACAAGACACTTGATTGATGGACCAACAAGGCTGTCAAAACAGCTTAAGGAAATGAGGGCGAAACTAAAGATAATAATTAATGAAATGGATAAGGAGAGAGGCTGGAAGGTTTTCCAGCTGCTAGATCCAGTGGGGATCATAAAGGATCCGGCACCTGGAGTAGAGACTGTAGAAAATGAGCTGAGAGGTCTTCTGCTGAGAACTGTGAGGCAGACAAAGTCTGACAATGTTTTCATCATCTGCCAAATACATTTTTTAAGGAAAAAAGGCAGAATATTCCCCTAGAAGCCACTTTGATTGATGTACCTGGAGAGCTGTTATACCTTGGTTTCCTCTGCAGATGGGTCTTGGCTGCTGGCACCTCTTTTCTGTGATGCAGAGGCTGTCAGAGCTCTTAGGAAGGTGACACCGAGGCTGAGGGAGTCCCAAATCCCCCAGGGATTCATTGAGTAGTGTGAGACACTGACAAGTACAATCCTGAGGATGGTTAAAAGCAAAGGTGGTTGGATGTCAGATCCTTTTTCTGCCAATTGATTATCTTCTGATCGAGGATGAAGGGCTCGGAGATAGCCACAGGCAATAGAGGTTGTTCCAGCCCTGCACGCCGATGGATCTGAGGTTTGGAGAGACCCTGGGAGGCTGCAGAGGGTGTAAGCCATGTCCCTTCCAGCCAATCCCTTCCCTGACTGCCTGAGCATCCCCTGCTCCGTGTGGGAGGGCAGCAAAGGGCTGAGGCTGCCTTGGACAGCTGAATAGAAACCAGAATATTTTCTCTGCATGTGAAGAGGTGTGGAGCTGCTGGGGCAAGTCCAGAGCAGCCCACAGAGGTGCTCCAAGGGCTGGAGCCCCTCTGCTCTGGAGCCAGGCTGGGAGAGCTGGGGGGGCTCACCTGGAGAGGAGAAGGCTCCAGGGAGAGCTCAGAGCCCCTG
>VZUI01090231.1:0-70759 GCA_013401135.1 Cettia cetti
CGGAGGTGGGGCCGGGGGCGGGCCGGGGGCGGGCAGCGGCGGTCCCGGGCCGGGAGGCAGGCAGGCAGGCAGGGAGGAGGTGGCGCCCGCCCCGCCGCCCCGCGCAGCCGCTACCGCAGCCCGGGACGGGGCCGTGCCGCTAGGGTGGGGCCACAGCACGGCCCGCCCGCTCCTGGATCCAGCCGCTGCCCTGCTCACGCTGACTTTGCTTTCTCCCTTCCCAGTTGCCTCGGCACCTGCTGTGCTGAGGCTCCTTTCCAGAAAATACCGAAACTGCCCTCTCCCTCCCCACTTCTTCCTCCCAAAGGAAAATAGGAACTGTGACCGAGCCCACGGCGCCCACCCAGCCCACACGGTGTCCCAGGATAAGGCATTTCATGGACATTTTCATGGCACAGAATTCCACAGTGAGAGCCTGGATGTAAACTGGTGCCTGGGACTGCATAAAAGAAAAGAAAAGAAGTAGTAAGAGTGTCTTTCCTCAAGCCAACCACCTCTCAAAGGGCAGTAGAGAGCAGCAGGAAGCGTTTAGGTTGGCGGCTGTAATGAGGCAGTAGGTTTTCCCTGTTCAATGTAGGTTCCAGGGCAGCACAGACTGATGTTCTGGCATTCCTGCACCCTCGCAGAGTTTCGGGCAAAGGCAAATCCAGGACCTTGCCAGTGGTCCTGACCACGCAAGTGGCTCTGCCAGTAGCAACTTTCCTAGAAGTACAAAATAGAGAAATCTGGGAGTAGTCTTCTGCCGACATTTGCTTCTGTCCTAAACACTGCTCCTGTTTGGGATGACTGGGTTCATGTTGGGGCTTCTGATTTCTCTGCTCACTTTACTGAGGTTAAAACATCACAGGAGAGTGTGTCCCATGTGGCTGCCCTTCCGAGGGCATAGACACACCACACCAGCACTAGGAAAACCATGCTGCTTAAAATGATGACATTTAACACTTTTGCTTCCACTACCCTTCAGAAAGCTGGCTGTGGGTATTGGGGAGCTTGTGGGAACATAGCCACAGGGAACACAGTACCTGTAGCTCAGATCCTACTGGGCTGAATTCCTTTGATACCATAAGTTTCAGCTTTCATGTTTTCCAGATTTTGTACTGCATTAGAATATAACTCTGAACTTCATATGTGTTAGCAAGTTCTCCTCACAGTTTAGTTAAACAAAACAATCCTTTTCCAGCCCAACAACCAAGGACACCGTTGCAGCTTCAGGCCCAAAAAGTATAAACAGCAGCAAACTGAGGAGAGCAGTGTGGGAGGATGGGACTTCATAAACTGAAACTGTAATTGGACAATTAACCCCAACATGTAAATGGACCAAAACTTATAAAAGTGTGAAAACATGTGACCTATTGTCCATCTTGGGTGGAGCCTTGGCCAGGCTCTTGTATTGTCCAAGTTGCATCCTTTGAAGGCCTTTTCAATAAATACCTATTTTATTCCTTTAACACTGTCTAGCCTCTGTTCTAGGTAGCCTCTCAAGGCATCATTTATTTTCTGAATAGGAGGCTGCAGCACCTGCCCTTTACCCCATGTCCCACCTGTTTTCCTGGAAACAGTGACTGCCCAAGGAGATGCTTGGAGGGCATGTAGGGAGAAGATGAGGCAGGGAAGCACTGACTGCCACAGAAAAGTTCCTCTGAATGCAAAGCCCTGCCAAGGCTTGGGAAGAGCCCTGCATATTCTGGGACATAAAAAAGCCCCTGCAGATTGAATTAAAAGTGTGCCAATGCAAAGCCAAATTCCCTTGAAACAGAACCGATCCCTAGCATGTGCCAACTGCCCTTTAGAGAAATTGTCCAGCTAGAAGTGCCAGATTTTAAAACTAGGCATTAATTTGGATTTGCAGAGTCAGTAGTGACTGGCTAACTCTGAGCACAGGCCCTGAGGCCTCACAGCCCTCCTGCTTCCACTCAACATGGAACAGCCAGCTGTGAGTGTGCTATTACAGACTGGAGTTAGTGCCAGTTCTGAACTCTGCTCCAGAAATGCACTGTTCTCAAAAGGGGATCAACTTGTGCTATGCTAAGCAAAAAGGCACCAGCACCATTCAGTGTGTGCAGTCCGACAATGTTGCATCGAGAGTTAGGACTCTTAGAATCTGAATTTTAAAAGAAATATGATGCAGTCACTGGGCCAGCTTAAACTTAGTTCAAATTGGTTTGGAACTCTGGACAAGTTATTTTTGTCAAGCTTTTACACCAAATCAAGCATTGTTTGTTTACAGCTCTCTTAGGTTTATGCCCAGCCAGTTCAAGGGCTCTCCTATAGATGTCAGGGGGTAATAAATCTGCACATGTGCCAAGATCTATCTCTACCACCTTTTTTTTTTCCAGAGAACCAAATGGTGATCTACCTGACAGATAAATATGAGTTTACCAAGACAAAGGCAGTTAAATAAGTAATAAAACAATGAATGCCAGTATATAATTCTCAATACCCAGTAGAGAAAAATCTTTTAATAGGCTGCAGCAGAACAATTTGCCTCCAGAAGAGATTTGGAACTGCTCCCCTGAAGGTAGCTATAGCACAAGACATCAGACAGTGGCAGGATCACTTACAATAGATTTAGATAGAGTTCACAGGGCTTTTTGGTACATTTTGCCAAAAATGCATAGAGTTAAACAAAATTATGGGCCTTTTGAACTGGAAAAATGAAGCTAAAAGTGTCCAGAATAAATAGGACAGACTGAGGAAGGACATACATACAGAAAAACCAGAAGAGCAAACCCTAAATTCAGAGAAGGCTGCATGTATCTTTGATATTTTGAGAGTATTTGAGCTATTCCTTTAATTGGAGTGATCCTACAGAAATATTAAAACCCAAGCAATTTTAGGAACAGCAAAAGAAATAAACAGGTATTACAGAAATAAACAACCACACAATGTTAGAATTCACTATTAAAATGCCATTTTAATAACTTTTTTTTACAAGGAATCCACCTATACACTATAGAAAAATAAACACCACAGACTTTTTGCAGCTTACAATACAGTGATGCAGGCACACTTCAACTGTTGACTTAATTTCACATGAGAATGTAAAACATTGTTCTTAGTGACAAGTAAGTCCCTCTTAAAGTACTAAAATATAATAAAAGGAATCATATAAAAATCTGCTTTAAAAGCACTGCCCTTTATTCAGCATGGGAGATTGCCTCTGTTGAGTGAGGACCAACTCAGAGGAAGCAGGAACTTGCTGGACAGATTTCATAAGCCTTCCCATCACTTCCTTAGGTTTCTCTGATGAGGTGAACCTAGCACTTGCCCTAAATTTAAAAAAACAGAACAACATTAGAAAATGCCTTGTGTTATGAAGCAACAGTGTACAATTAGCAGCATGCTATTTCCTCAAAGCACTTCATATGAGCTACACTGAAAGCAATTCCAATTTTTATGAGCCACCTAGGAGCAATCTCAAACAGGATTTGAAAGCCTAAAATTCTGCCAAAGCAAACCTTCATACCCTGGGACCAATGCTGCATCACAGGCCTGCTTTATCCCCACTGACAGCTCACTGACAGCCATTCCTGCAGTGATTCTTTAGGACATCTACTCAGCAAGGTCTTGCCACTGAGCAGATATCCTAAAGTTCATTAGGAACTGGGAAATCACTGGGCTGACAGCACTGTTCTAAAGATTGCAGCATCACTCTGTAATGCCTGGACATTATCATCCTGGTGACATGGAAATGACAGAAGTGCTATTCATGCTGTCCCAGCTGTGGAGTGCTTATTCCACACTTGGAGTGAAGCAAAATGTGTTACTTCCATAAAGGCTGACAGATTTCAAGTCTAAAATCTGTTTATCTATCTGTATCAGCCATGCAGCTGCAGTATTCGGGGAAAAAAATCCCAAACAAACCCAAAAAGTCATGGGAATAAAATTTTTAGGTAAAGTCCTGCTGAGAACAATGTCAAAGTTTCTAAACTCTTCAGGATTTTGGGATGATGTGATGACAGCTTACAAGTTCCTCCTTAGGACAAGGTTTTTCTCTGTTACAACCAACATGTAACAAGAGGAGGTAATTAGAGTAATTAAACTAAGTAAATTTGGTCTAGAAATTAGGTGGAACTGTTTTAAATAGCAAAGCTAAATGCCACTACAGTCCTTTGTGTGCCCTTTGATAAATCTCAGAACTAGATGGCTGTACTTACCAGCCTCCAAATCTCTCTTTAAAATTTGTTATGAACACAAGGGTGTGATAAATAAGGGAAGCATTACAGTTTGTGCTGCAGAGAAAGCCCTGCTCAGCCATTACAACAGCTATGTTTGACTTTAAAGCAAACTTACTCTATACACAGCTTCATTTAAATTGCAACACTTGCTTGTTTAGACTTGGGAACAGGATGGAGGCAGAAATCACATGAAATTATTCAGTCTTATCTCTTTCACTATGAACTTAGAGAAATGCCACACTTGGTGTAATTTCAGATACGATTCAGAAAGGTTTCCTTTCAGAGGCTGACTTGGTTGTTAGCCCCCAGTAATGTTAATTATTCCTTAAAATGATGCTCTTTAATGGCAGTGTGCAGTAAGGTCCCTGTGAAAAGCAGTGCAGAGCTGCAGGAGCTGTGAGGGGTAGGAAGGTGGCTCTCACCTGGCTGAACTCCTCGCAGCCTCTGCTGAATCAGCTCCAAGCGATGGATGTACTCTGTGAGGGACTGCTCAGGGTCCTGAGGTGGCACTGGGGACTTCTCTGGAGCTGAACTCGGGGACGGATGCAATCTTAAAAAGAAAACAAAGTGTTGTACTTGCAAATATATCCAGAAGGTCCATTCATATAGTCAGGAATTCTGGGCAAAGAGAACTGGGACCACCAGCACCCCCCTTCCATCTGTGTAGCTGTTCCTGGAAACAAGAACAGCAACAGGCATCCTCCTTTAGCCTACTTTGGGTCTACATCAGACCTGAGCCACCACTAATCCAGCCACACTGAGCACCAGGCAGGGCTGCTGTTAGTAATATCCTGTTCCATATTGTACAGGTGGCTTTTCCTAGCAGGGCTGTCAGAAACAGACACATGCCATGATGGAGGAACAGGGTGGGGTAGAATTAAGTCCTTTGGAAGTGCCTGCTGGTCTCAAACTCTCCAAAACGTTTTGCTAAATTGCACACAAACCAAAAGACTACCTGGCTCTTTGTGACAAGCACAGCCCTCTAAACCACTGAGCAAAGTTAAAAAAAACCCTACAATAATCAGAAGCATCTCCTGTCTTCGCAGACTGACCTGTTGTGTGAGCAGGAGGAGGAGCATGGGGAGAGGCTCATGAACCTTGCAGCACAGCTGGTTCTGTGGCACAGCCCTGTGTCCCTGTCCCGGGTAGGAGGAGAGCTGACAGGAACACCTGGGGCCTGTTGCTCCTTCAGGACTTCTGTTCTAGCACCAGAGGCTGTGGTAAATATAAAGGGTTAAAAACTATGCACTAGGAACCATTGAGAACAAGCTACCATAAACACATCCAGCAAACCTCTGAAAATTACAGCAGGGTATGCTTCAGTTTGGTTTTAAATGCAGGTAAATAAACTTTCTACAGCTAACTGCTTTTTTGGTTTGTGTGGGGTCTTTTTGTTCTAACCATATTTAACAGAATCGTGATGCTATTTTGTATTGAGGTAGAAAGTTCAGCATTTGAGGATTCAAGTTTCTTAGGAATCATACCACAATGGGTTTATGTAGAAAGGTGGTGATTTCTTTAAAAATAAGTATTTTTAGCAACTTAGAAACAGTGAAAATTACATAGTACCAGTTAATGAAAAATACACTATTTAATCTGAATTTTGTTTAGCATTGGAAATGTAAAATTCCATTACTTGGAGCTTAAGGGCAACAGTTCCCCAGTATTGGGTGCTGCATTAAGATGTTTGTTGGAATTCTTACAAAGGCACTCATCAGTAACTGAAAGGAACTGAGTGTTCCTCAAGTCCTTATTGACCTGCATTAGACTATCCATCTACAGATTTTCCCACTTTGGTTGTGTTTTTAAATTAAACACATCACTGAAGAGAAATTAAGAAGAAAACAATGTACTTGTCCAAACATGTACCTGTGTTACCTCCTGTACTGTGAGAAGTGCTTTCACCCTGTGTGCTCTTCCTGCCAACTTTGTTCCACTTTTTCACCAAAAACTTTAACCTTGGTAAGAAAACAAATTTGTACAAGTATTAAAAATAAGCAGAAATACACTAAATTTTAATATTATTTGTTGGTGTAGAACCTATTAAGCAACATAAGCAATAACTGTTGTGGGAATGACAATGTGGAGAATTCTTCAAATTCAGTCTCTGGAACGCTGATTTATCCCATTTTACCCTGCAACAATCTTTGAAATGCTGAGAAGACTTGCTTGTTTTGCCTCTGCTCCTAATCTCCAGAGAGCTCTTTCTACCTGAGAGGAGGATATCTCTATCTCCTGATAGAAACTTACTAGTAATCATTTTAACTAGACAATGGAATTGCCCAGAAACAACCACCTATTACATTTAACATTGCTTTTTTTCATTAAATGGGCTTAAAGCCATTAGGAGATGGCATGTACAGCTAGAAAAACCCATTTGATAGTGACAGAGAAGGACAGAATCACACCAAATGAAACACACATTACTGGATCCAGAGAGAACCATTCCTGACAGATCACATTCTGATACATGACACTACCCAGTGAGACCAAGGAGATCCGGGCCAGCCCCAAAGGACTTCAGTTTGTGATGCTGTGCACTGGATCCCAAATATATTGCAGCTGGGTATCACTCAAGTAGCTTTCTCATAGGATTATGGAATGGTTTGGGCTGGAAAGGATCCTAAAGAAGCCCACTTTGTTCCATCCTCCTGCCACGGGCAGGGACACCTTCCACTATCCCAGGCTGCTCCAAGCCCTGTCCAACCTGGTCTTGAAAACACCCAGGGATGGGGCAGCCACAGCCGCTCCGGGCAACCTCTGCCAGGGCCTCACCACCCTCACAGGGAAAAAAATTCTTCCCAATATCCCATATAAATCTACCCTCTTTCATCTTAAAGACTTTTTTTTACAAATCTTTAGTACAGATCAAGCTCAGCTAACAAGTCATGATTGAGCCAGTTCTGGAGACAACTTACTATTAACATAGGATAAGCCACAGGAACTATCAGTTTTTAAAGTTTCCAAGAAAACATCCCATCCAGGAGACAGGGAGTTTTTGCTTTACCTTGAGATGGCAATGATGGCTCTGACTGCACACCTGAACTTGGTGAAAGGCCTGGAGTGTGATGCAGAGAGCTGCAGGTCTGCAGGAGAAGGGTAGATGCCCATGCGGGCGATGAGAGAGAGAGTTGCTTGCTCACAGTCCTGAAACCCACCCAGCAGCAGCAAGAGGTATTTCTTCTGATAAACCAAAGCCTTCCTAAAGCTCTCTGCTCGAATGTATTTTCGATACAATCTCTGCAACTGCAGAAAGGAAAAAAAAATTAAAAGAAATTTAGGTTTTTTTCACAGTTATTGCTGCAAAAACCCAGTCACAAACAAGGTGCCTTAGGTCAAATGTCCAGGCTGAGGACACAATGGCAGCCAAAATTTTGTACACTGCTAAAACCCACCTGGATTTGGGGTGTCAGACCTCTTTAAATCTCCTGAAGGTTTTCAAGCAAAATTGTCATACTCAAACTCTGAAACAGTTTAACTCTTTAATAAAGAAAATGCTTAAAAAAAAAATTGCCAGAAAGCATGGTGGGAGAGATGCCTATCAGATTTGATTACAATCAAAGTGTCAGAAAAATAAAAAGTATTTAAGATTAGTCAGCAGGGATTTAAAAACAGTGAGTGTTTTCTATTTTCATGCTTAGACAAGAAATCCAAGTCTCCCTCCCATTTAAGAGTGGAAACAAATTCCAAAAATCCAGATTACTTTCGATGCAAGTTCCTGTCTAACACTGAGAAAGTTCCAAAGAAACTTCTCTGATGAGGTACATATGGGGATAGCTTCTAATTTAAAATAATACATCTAACTGTTCATCTAGAAAATCAACCTTTTAAAATAGCAACTGAAGATTACAGCAGTAAGTGAAAGATAAATACCATAATCTGACAGTTTTCCTTTTCTTCCCAGCAGATCAGGTTGAAATGATACCTCCTGGCTGTGGCTCTGCTGGCTCCCCAAGCTCCAGAGACCCCCTTTGCTGGCCATCCCCATGATTTTACCTTAGGATTGGAAGGTTCTGCCACTGGTTTGTTTTCAATTTCAGCATTGGCTTTAGCCAGCTGGGATTCTGCCTGTTTCAGCATGTTCTGCAGCGTGTTCCTCTCTCGTTGCCAAGCCTCTCTTTCCAGCTCTTGAACAGGGTCAGCATCACCTGTAGATCTCATCTAAAACAGAAACCTAAAGGAAGTGAGTCACAATGGGTTTTGCACATTCCTTCCACAATCAAACATCTAAAAACGAGTAATAACCCAACTTGATGACAAATTAGAACATCATAACAATGAGCCCAAAAAACCAGCGGTGGTATTCAGGTATTAAACAGCACAATGGGAAACTGAAATGCACAAAAAGCCCTTCTGACTTTCATCTGACTTTCTTCTACATCCACAGGCAGCACAGAAATAATGAAGATGTCTGTGTACATGCAAAACAAGTTGCACATACAACAGAAAGAAGCTGTGAAAAATTCTGAAAAAATCACACATTTACTGGTCATCAGTTACATCAGTGCATGATGCAGTAGATTACAAAAAAAAAAGATTTTTTTAAAGGTAATTGATGTTTTATCCCTTGAAATAATATCTATACATTAGAGAAACCAGTACAAACAACTAGTTTCTCCTAGCAACTTATTTCAGTACAATCTGTAGTATCTGAAGAAGTTCTACATGACTGATTTATGTCCTTGACTTCTACTGCACCATTTGGCAGCTGATTGACCAGACAGCTCCATTTGGCACAGATTTTCCAAGCTGACATTTTGCCAGGTTCCCTGTCTGATACTCCCCAATTCATTGCAACTCAAGGGGGGAACAGCAGAAAATTCCTTTGCTCTCCTGAGCATGTAGTTCAGTACCTTAAAGGAAGGAGAAATTCTTTGAGGAGACTGAAGGAAAAGAATTCTGGGGAAAAAAAAATAATCAAAACCTGAAAAGAGGGCAGAGAGAAGGGTTTGTTTGTGCCCACAGAAGAAAAGCTGTCGAGGTGGAGTTTTTGCTCCAAGCTCTAGAAAGGTGTGTGTTTTTAAAGTGCTCTACTGAACACTTCTTTTGTTTTGTTAAACAAAACTTAAGTCAGGAAACTTGAGTTCTTTTTTGTGTGGTCAGTCCTTGAAGGAGGGAACTCTGCTCCAACAAGA
Organism: Cettia cetti; assembly: GCA_013401135.1. NCBI lineage: Eukaryota > Metazoa > Chordata > Aves > Passeriformes > Sylviidae > Cettia > Cettia cetti. Next base: position 9,314 of record VZUI01090231.1, read on the forward strand.
GTTTTGTCTACAGCTGACAGCTCCAAAGTTTTGTGAGAGGAAGGCTTAACTAAAATAACCTCGTGAACTTGGAGAAGAGGCTGCATCTCACTTCTCAGAGCTGGAGATGATCCATTTGGCAACCACCTGTGTGGCTGCACAGGTGACAAGGAAAATATCAGATGGAATCAAAAGTCATGCTTCTGTGTATTTTGTATCAATAGGCCTGAGCTTGGTCTTTGGTAATCCCTGTGTAAAATACTTGCAATACTGCAAGCATGGGTCAGAACAGCCCTCCTGAGATCACAAACCACTATATGGTGCTTTTTGAAAAGTACTTGGCATTTTGGTGAAAAACAACTGTCTCTGGATGCATAAAGAAGCTACAGCAACACATCCCAAAGCTTGTGATCCTTGGACACATCACACACCTAGGAAAAAAATGCTCTCAAAAGCAGACTCTGCAATGCAACAAAACAGAATTGGACATTGAAATATGTTAATATTTTCCTTACCTGAGATTTAGGAGGAGACAATAAATCTGATTTTAGTTCCCTTAATGTCTGTAGTAAAGAAGCTACAGCTTCATCATTTGATGCAGACCAATCGTTAACTGTTCTGTTAGACAGAAATACCTTGTCAGTATCAGGCTGATTTGTAAGAAGGTTAACACACATTTAATTGCTTCTTCCCACTACATGACCTTTAAAGTTCTGAGGCTTTCCTTATGCAATATTTACCACACATATTACTACAGATACACAGAGAAATTACCAAGTTCTGTTAATTTTTAAGAATTAAAAGAGCTAAAGCCTCTCAGCCACGACCCACACAAGTTAAGAAGCAGGATGGAAAGCAAAGCACTATTTTATGAACTCACCTATCTAGAGTTTTATATATGAACTCATTCAGGTGCCCAGCCACAAAGAGCAACTGCTGCCTTATCTTCTCCAGCTGTTGTTGCTGCTGTTGCAAGTGGGGTTTTTCAGTTTCTTTTGTCACAGGCTGTGTGGCACTTCCATCTTTGCTTGAGGTACACAAGAGTTCCTCCTGACAGTTTGGAGTTGGAGGATTTTTTTCTTTTTCTCTTTCTTTTAATACTGCCAGTATTTCCTGCAGTTCTTTAATTCTTTGTTCATCCCTTTGGTGTTGCTGTTCCAAGTTTTGCTGTTTGAACAGAGTAACAGTAATTAACGACTAAGTTAATTGCATCTTAAGTATACATTCTTATATAAGTGTCACCACACCTAATTAGCATATCCATCTGGGTATTCCTTAAACTGTCAGACCACTTTTGGGGGAAGGCTTAGAGCACTGCTTCCCAGGGCCACCAGGAGGCCATTAAATGACACTGGAGTGGGCATTGTCTCCATCCAAGGAGAAACCCAGGGGGAAACCAGTACTGTCTCAAGCCATGATTGTGATCCTAGCACAAAATAAGGGCAATGACATGAAATCTAGTTTGGTTCTATCCTGCATTTAACCTGTATTCATCCCCACAACCAGCAATTCCCAGCACAGGTAAAATTTTAAAGACCAACTTCCGTCAACAAACCCAGACACAATCCCTTGAGAACAGCTGAATTTCAGAAAAGCAGGATAAAAGCTCATTGAATGCATTTCCAAAATGCTTTAAGAGAAGGAAACATTCCAAGTGAAGAACACCAGAGGGTTAGATGTGTGGCTATTTCAGTGTAAGGCAGAGCATTCTCACCAGTCTCTCCTGATCTCTCTGCCAGTCCTTCTGTTTCTGTAGCTCTGTCTGTTGCTGCTGTTTCCGCTCTCTCTCCCTCTCCTCTTTCCTGTTCTTGTCTTGCTCTTTAAGCAGCTTGAAGAGTGACTGCAGTTGTTCCCAGTCAACTTCCAGCTTGATCTCTCTCTCCCTCTGGGCCTCCAAGGAACGGATCACCTCTTGCTTTTGTGCCTGAAGAGACTCCAGGGTGGCTCGCAGTTTGTCACTGACCTCCCTCTCCTTCTGGGTTTCCTCACAGCACATCTGGACCTCAGCCTCCAGCTGCCTTTTGGACAGGATGGCCTTCTGGTGCATCTTCTCAATGACAGCAGCAAGCTCCATAGTTCGGGCCCTCTCCTCTTCCAGCTGGGCTTGGAGCTCTCGGACAAAGGCCTGTTCCAGCAGCGACTCTCTGTGCTGGCAGGAAGCACCTTCCTTCACTCTCCCGCTCAGCTGCTCTGTCAGAACACGCTCGTGATTCAAGGAATCCAGGAGCTCCAAGGAACGATTCTTCTCAGCATCCAGGTTTTTCTGGAGCTCCCGCAGTTTGCCCTGCTCCTGGCACAGCAGGGCCTCACAGCGGGAGTGCTCGATCTGCAGCTCCTTGCGCAGGTTGGCTGTCACCGTCCTCTCGTGCTCCAAGGACACGGCCAGCTGGCAGTTCTGCACCGACTGCACATCCAGGGCAGCCTGCAGCTCCTGGCAAAGGGGGGAGAGAGAACACTGTCATAGTCCAGCTGGTATTTAGCAATTTTCAACCTCCTTGAAGATATTCAAGATTTAACTAGAGTAGTTCAGGTTTTGAAAAGTTTAATTTAAAATTACAAGTGTCGGAAAAATGCTCCTTAGCAATCTGGAACCAAGCAACAAACCCAAAAATTATCATGTTAATGTATCTGCCAGTACATTATTTCTTCTTCAGTTAGTAAGACCCTCATGAGGAAATCAGTAGTTTTTACATCAGTCAGTCCCATTAATAAGTAACATCTGAAACAACAATAACTCTGTTGTTTTAAAAAGAAAAAAACTAAGCAGTAAGAGTGGATGTAAAGCCTCAGGACTTGGCAGCCCATCTCTTCAAAGAACAGAGTAGGGACTGTTATAAAAATAATCACACAAAGGTCTGGGTTGGAAAGGACATTAAATTTCATCTTATTCTCACCCTCTTCCATGGGCAGGGACACCTTCCACTACCCCAAGTTTCTCCAAGTCCTGTCCAGCCTGGCCTTGGACATTTCTAGAAGATGGGGCAGCTGCAGCTGCTCTGAGTAATCTAGGTGCCAGGGCCTCACCACTCCCACAGAAAAGAATTTCTTCCTTATATCTAATCTAAATCTATCCTTAAGAAGTTCATCCCTAGGTCCATCATGGGAGCCAGCCTTTCTTCAGAAGGAAAGACAGGGACTGAAGGGGCAGTTGTAGGGCACTGCAGACAGCCAGAGCTGGCACTGCTGTCTAGTAGGGAGGTCTACCCTGCCCCCCACCCAGCCAGCACCATTTGTTATCTCCTAGAAAGCCAGGTCAGATGCTAAATGGCAGAAGCTTTCCATAATGGGGCTTCAATAAAGATTTGTCAATGCCAGACTAATCTTTCCAACAGCTACTCTCGGGACAAAGTGCTTTGCTCCTGGCCTTGGCTACTCTGTCCTCCTTGCACCAGCAGGTTTCTGAAAAGGAGGAGGATGGCAGCAGCATTTCCTAACCATGCAGCAGTAACAAATATCCAAACAAAAATCACTCACAAACCTAAACACCTACCAGGAAGATGACAGGAGAAGGCAGACTACAAGGAAATAGTCAGAATTGTGTTTCCTCACTTTAGGAATATTGTTTAGAGTTCAGTTTTGGGGTTTAAGAAATGGTTTATGTTAAATCTTCCTCCTTTTCCATTTACTGTAGGCCTTTTACAAGCATTGAGTCATTGCTATTAGAGTCTTGGAGAGAAAGCTGTTCATTTGTTTTCTGTTCTATTTAGAAGGGAACAGGACGACTTTGGTTAACCTCCAAAAATACATATTATATTGAAAAGGCTCCACTTACTCTCTGCCAAACCTATTTATCATTGGGTGGTTTTCTTTATAATCTCAGAGATCATACATCTCACACCCTCATGGTAAGTTTGCTCTGGAATTAAGGGTGCAGTTACACAGCTGCAGAATCTGGCTGTCCCTCCTCAACAAGGGGCAGTACACAACAAGGGAAAATGAGAAAGGAAAAACCACTAAGAAGATGTGGGAAAAAAAACTCCCAACACAGCATTCAACCTTGGTTTATTTCTGCACAGGTAATTAATGAAAGTAACTGAAAGCTTTGACTCTGAAAAAAGCCACTGTGCACATTCAGAATGGGGATGGGGGTTTGATGAGCTACTAAACTAAAACCAGTGGAGGTGAAGAAGACTGCACAAATAACCTGCTAGTTAACATCATGCCCCAGGGGAGCTGGGCGTTACCTCCATGGCCTTTGTCTTTTCATCCTCTGCTTTCCTCTGCTGACGCTGCTGTTCCTCAAACCAACCTCGCAGCTCTGATCCCTTCAGCTGCTCAGTCTGCAAGTCTTCAAGTGCAGCTGCCAAATCCTTCTCTTTTTTTTTCAATTCAACACTGCAAAGTTCAAAATGACATTTCTATGAGCAGAAGAGAACATCCCTCACCAGCGTCACAAGACATTTTGGGTTGGTTTCTCTGAGTTCTTCCTCTTGATTTGTTTCTTTAAGGTGGCTTCTATTCTTTCTAAAGAAGGTCAGTTTTTAAGTGACAGCTAGCTAGCATCTGAAAACATTTACCACCCTGCTAGGCAAGCTAGAATTGCTCAATTTACTAACAATTAGGAGATAGGTTATTCATTCTGGCAGAGCAAAGTTGTTGTCCTTCGAGACAAAAGCAAAATATTGGCACACACTAAGAAGGGAGTGGGAAAGGAACATACCCAAGATGACAGAATTTAGTAAAGAAAACATAACCCTTAAAAGTGAGAGATCCTAGTTTTCCTCCCTATGTTTCCAAGTGCTAAGCTCTTTATGGATCCAATTAATATAAAGCTCTTTCAGACCTGCTGGTAAAACAAATAAATGAATAAATCTGCTTCTCACCGTAAATGATTTATTTCCCTCTGAAGCTCTTCCAGGGATTTCTGCAACCTTTCATTCTCTTGCTTACTTCCAGAAAGCTCTGATTTCAGGGATGCTTTTTCTTGATTCAGGAGATCACATGTTTCAGAGGATCTTTTCTTCTCCTCAGAGAGGGTGCTGTGCAAGTCACTTACAATAGATTTTTCCTGCTGGAGCTTATACTCCAATAATTCAACTAGGATAAGAAAACACTGTAACAGTTATTTATATTACAGAGACTTTGACAATATGTTATCACTTACACTAATTCAAATTAGGAAAAAAATCAGCTGCATTGAAGTGTTCTTGCCTGAAGAATTTGTCTCTTTTCAAACATGAGAGGAATCAGCAGAAAGATGCACAAACACTATGATTCTATTATTGGGATATTCTGTAATATCACAATGATAGAATGAATTTAAACCTCACTAAACAAATTTATCCACTTACATAAACATTTTATGACAGGAACAACTATATAGAACCTGTTTTGCCAGTTCTGTTCAGGCTAGTGAGTTAAGAGAAACAACTCTCCCTAAATTTGGAGATTCCTGTTTGATAAGTACTTAAAAATTATTAATGTACCTATGTTTACAGCATTATGTAAATACAATTAGCAATAAATTTCTGGATTTCCAGAAAACTTCCCTCTATTGGACCAGTGCATGTGCTATTTAATGCCTGAATCCTGAATGATATGATGGAAAAACAAAAAGAAGGAAAAAACAGTGTATTGCTTTGAAGAGAGATGTTTATTTTTTGACCAAGGTCACTTGCACTTGTTTCTTTATTACATAAAGGAAACCTGCTGTGAAAACCAAGGCTTGCTTATTTAGTCAGGAACATGGTTTAGCAGTGGGCTTGGTACTGTTTATGGTGGGACTCCACAGTTTTAAAAGTCTTATTAATCTTAATGATTCTGTGATTCTCTACTAGCAAACATATAGTTAAACAATTCTCTGCAAACAAACGGGTTTTGCTCTCCTTGCTGGGTTTCCTCCATGTACACACTATTTCAGTTCTGTTGCTTTGGGTGATTTTACAGTTTCTCTTTGCTTTTCGTAGATTTGTCTTAACTACTGATATGAGAAAGAGCTGCTAACATCATGGGCTACCTGAGTGCATTCAGTAAAACTGAGGAATTGTTCAGCATCCACTTCTTTGCAAGACACCGTTTTTTGCCTCCTATCTTTGAGGAAAAAGGAACTGATGTAGAAGACAGAAGGAACTGCCAGAGACAGTAAGAATTACCTTTCCTCCGGAGCTGGTGTTCCTGTTTGTTCCCATGGTCTTCAGCCTTGGTAAGGGTTTCCTGTAGCTGCTGGAGCTTCTCCTGGTTCTGGAGATGTGTCATGCGGAGCTGAGCTCGGAGGTCCTGGATTTCTGAGAGCAGGCTGCTCCTGTCTGAGGAGAAGAGGTGCTCCACAACCATCTGCCTCTGCTCCTCCTGAAACAAACCAAGGCCTATTCAAACTACAAGGCTATTTCCATATCTTCTGCAAGGATAAATACTGAGGGAACTCTTGCAGTACAGGTTTTGTACAGAAGCACTCAAATTACTAAGTTCAGGCTTTGCATTAATGTGAAATGTTAGCATTATGTAAAAAAGAAAAACCCCGCTTCACATGGCCTTGTTGGGTTTACACATAACAATTACTACAACCTAGAAACTAAATACTATTGGCAAAAAGCCCCCAGATTCAGAGTTAGTTCAATATATATACCCTTTGCAAGAGAAGTCTGTTCTAGACAAATGGGAAGGAGGGGAAAGAATTCAACCAAGTACTTCCTATTCACTATCAGTCTTTCTTGATGGCAGCTAAAATAATCAACAGGCTTTGTAACACCACGTACAAAGTTCAAGAAAAATGTTACCACAACAGAAACTCTAAAAGCTACTGATCCCACACCATCTGCATTAAGACCCAAGATATAACAAAACAAGCAATAAAACTGGAAAAAAATAGAAAATAAAAGAAAATAAAGTGATTTATGAGCAGCACACTTTAAGAGCTTTTCATACTTGTTGTTTCATTATATACTCCAGCTTTTCCCCTAATGAACTCGCGTCACCAGATGCAGGATTGGAGAAGTGGGACTTCAAGTCAATTTGCAACATATTTCTCTCCTTCTCAAAAACACTCTGTACAGCTTGTAGAAGTTCTCCTCTCCAGTCAGCAGCAACACCTGAAGTTTCCTGTTAAAATATATTCTTTTAAAATGGCATCTCTCTCAACCTCTAACCCAGTGTCTTTCATACCATAAGAGATATCTGTTAATTTAAGTAGTTTTAGAAATTTTTAAAGATTCCCTTACTCCTCAAACGTATACATACACACACCTGTGCCTCATAACATGTTATATATATAATATACATTTTTATATATATACACACACATAACCTGGTTCCCTTGCTTTAAAGGGTATTTTACTGCCATACCTTATCTCCTCTATCTGCCACCTTGCTGAGGTAATCCTTCAGTGACTGGATGGCATCCAGCAGGGATAATCCCTCCTTCTGCCAGCCCTCCATGGCCACCCGGGTCTGAGGGATGTTTCTCAGCTCCCTAAAACCAAAGGGATTTTCTGACAAAGCCAATATTTTGCGGCTCTCCTCATACACCATCTTCAGCACAGTCTGAGGAGAAAAATAAAAAAAAAAGATAATATTAGGAAACAGGCATCAGCATCTTGGCAGTGTAAGAGTAGAATGGTGTCTGTATCAACAAAAAGTCAGGTATCAACAGACTAAGATGCAATTAAACATGAATTATTATTTATGCCAGAGGGCTGTACTTCGTCTTTGTTTCTGAACCATTTAGCTAACTTTTCTGGGAATAAATTAAATTCTATCAAGTATGAAGCTATGTTACTAAACCCTAGTGATGCCAGAAAACTGAATTATGTATTTAGACAACCTTGGCTTAATTTAGCAAATTATGTACAAATATCAACTCCCAAAATAACCAGTTTTAATAGTTTACACAGTGGAAATTGTTTCCTCTGACATTGTCAGGCCAAATAATTTATTTTAAATAAATTCCCTGTTCACAAACTATTACATCATGCACAGATGTTTCCTGGCCTCTTTTCAAGGAAGGTCACTGGAGATTTAAATCTTTTCTTACACACATCTCGTCAGAAATATCCCAGCCTCCGTGTGGAGCTGTTCCTCATTGCTACGCACTTCAACAACAACACAGAGTACTTGTATTTAACTCTTGATATTCTTTCCTTGCACTTTTTATTCTAATCACATTTGAACAAACTTGAGTTGCTTTTCTGTCACTGGAATCAAAATACTGATTACTTCAATAATCAGCAAAAGCCTTTAGTAAACATTAACATCAAAAGCACAGTAGAGTGTTGAAACAAATCATTCGCTACTGGAATATGCACTCAGATTGTAGAGCTAGTAAAGTCTACACTGATGCTACACAAAGAAACCTAAAAGACCCAAACAACTAAAACTTAAAAAAAAAAAAAAAATCTATTTCTTAAGGTAAAATAAAATTCACCTCTTCCATGAAGTGTCTGACATGGAATTTTTTAGACACAGAATCACAGAATGGTTTTCAGCTGGAAGGGAACTTCCAAGACCACATCTAGTCCAACTCTGCTGTGACAGGCATGGGGAACATCTTCTGTTATTTCAGGTTGTGCAATGCTCCATCCAATCTCATTTTGAATGGATTCTGGGATGGACTTCTAGGGATCCACCATCTCTCTGTGCCAGTGTCTCATCACAAGAAATTTTGTACTGACGTGCAATCCATTTCACGATCTTACTGGGCAGTGAGGTGAGGCTGAAAGGTCAGTAGTTTCCAGGGTGCTTGTTATTAAGCTTTTTAAAAATAAGTGCTATGTTTTCCATTTCTCCAGTCACTGGGACTTTCTGACTGCTGTGACTTTGCAAAAATGATGGAGAGTAGCTTGGCAATTGCAACTGGACCCTGGGATTCATGGCTTTGAGTCCCAGGGACTTATCTATGTCCAGGTTGCTCTGGTGGTCTTGAATCTGATCTCTTACAGCAGGAGGGACTTCATTCCTCCAGTCCTTTCCTCATCTAATTTAAAGCTTTCCTGGTAAGTTTGGCCAGCTTATTGGTGGAGACACTCTTGTCCCCCTTGGTTGGGTGAACTCCCATGAGCCCCCAACATTTCTGGCTTCTCAAAGGTAAACCTATGATAATAAAAATGAAAACCTTGAGTACTGCACCAGCTGCACAGCCAGGGATTCACCTCTATCCTGGTGCCCTTTCTCTGACTGGGAGTATAGAGAATATCACCCATGGACCCAAACCTTTGAAGTGTCCTGTTACAGTGCTGTTACACCCTACCCAGGCGATAATCTGTAGGGCTCACTCAGCATGGCAGCCTCAAGGATAACACAAATACAAGCTGCTGGTAAGCAACAAACTTCTCTAGAGAAAGTATCTGGATGGCAAGAAGGTGCTTCAGTGCCTGTCAGTAAGGAATCTCCAATTACAAACACCTGCTGTACTTGTCTGGTAGCACTGGTTCTAACACCAGCAGATGGTTTCATCAGCTTTGCATGTTTGGCTTTTCCTGGATCACATCAGTTATTCCATGTGCTCTTCCTTCTCCAGCCCTAGAGCACCATGTCTCTTATTAAAGGCAGATGGATGAGGGAAGGATCTTCCTTCTGACTTGAGCAGTGATAAAGGCCCAGTCTCCATCTTGCTGAGTTAACTTTGCCAGTTAACTTGAGTGAGCTTGAATTCAGGCTTACCCTCCCCTTGCACAAGTCTTCCTCCATTGTGCTGGACAAGCTGATGGAACCTGCTAAAGGATATCAGGAGGCAGGATTCACTTCCTAGGAAGGGTATTTCTTCTAGTTTCTTATTACTTGAGAACTCACTGTAACCTACTGTATTCTCTCATGGATGAGAATGCCTCCCTTTCAATAGCTGGAATTTTTGAAATGGCTGAGAGCTTGCTCAGCAAACCAAAGAGTTCTAGGCATATACTTTCTTCAATTTTCCTTACTGACTAGAGTGAGCACTCACTGCTCAGCCTTCTGTATATTCCTCATGTTGCTTGAACTGGCTCTGACTTATCCCTGCACACCTTGCACGGGTATTTCCACAGCTCTCCATCACATCAGGATGACAAGAACAGGCAGAGGAGGATGATGTCAGCCAGCTACGGTTGCTTCTGAAACAACTTTCTGTGAAGCCTCCAAGGCAAACCCGTAAAGCAGAATAAGCAGTCCCTGTACTCCTAATTCTGAAAGAGCACCAGTGTTGTCCTAGCAAAAATAGTTCAATTCTAGCAAGCACAAGCTAATGTCAGTAATGTTGTCACAAGAGATGCAAGGACAAGAACCATAATCAACCTGAAGTTTAAACCATTACAGGACAGGTTTTAGTGTAAATGCAGCAGCTATTTGATATTACCATTTCATTTTTGCTGTCCAGTTTTAATTTGTTGGTATGCTCATATTCATCATACATTACCTTCATCTGTGGTGAAAGTATTTCCTTTTCTCTCATTGATTCCATAATATCTGGAATCATTCCCCGGTATCGCAGATAAGCCATGACATTGGCATCTAGGTGATCTGATGTTTGTAGCTCCTGCTTCAGATTAGCTGCCAAATTTGAGCTGGTATCTGAAGGAAGAGACAACCCCCATCCCCACAAAGTGTTATAAATATGGAAAGAACTTGAAACTAGAACAATAACTTGCAAAATAACCATCATTTCTTCTGCTCATATGAATGCAGGGTCAGATCGAGTTGGTTGGTTGAGTTCTCAACTAACTTAAACAAGTTAAAAATCTAGTAAGTTGCCTTTAGAACCAGAGAGTAGTTAAGTCAGAACTCACTTAAACCCCTTGCCTCTGTCCTGTATGTGGATGAAAAGGTTAAAGGAGGCACAATATACATATATAAATGTATGTTTCTAAACAAAGAACCACCTGCTTAAGGCATAGCTTTCCAATACAAGACCCACAGTAAAAGAAAATGGGAGAAAGGAGAAACATGTTTTAATATTGAAATTACCAAAAGCTAAAAGGAATGTACAAAGTCCAACTTACTGCTGCCACATCCATCGCTCACTGCAGATGCTCTTGATCTTTCATCATGTAAATCAGAAGGGGTTAAAGTCAGATTATCAGCTTCTCTCATCTGCTTGAGAATAAATTTTTCATGTCACTTTGGTTTTCTGAATGTAGCTGTTGGTTTCTGCATTTATGGCAACCTCATTACTAGTGTGGATTTTAGCAAATGCCTACTTGATCCAAGTGTTAGAGATGGCAAATACCATGACTAATGCCACACTGGTGCTCTCTGGAAGCCATTCCATCTCAATTTTTTCCTCTTTTAATAGTTTTAAGATACATGTATCTATATTTAATTACCCATCAAAACAAGGCACAAAAATATACAGCCAAAGATAAATTTTCACAAGTACAGACTTTATCTTCCTGTGAAACTACAGAATACAGACAATATATGTATATGTATACAATATATAAAATACTGCCATTAAAAGCAAAGGCCTCTGTTCTCCAGTTTTGAAAGAGTCTCTTCTAACACTCAACAACAGATTGTTGAAGAAGTGGGGAGCTGTCACAGTACACTGAGTACTGTGGTAGCAGAGGTTTTACAGGTTTAGCTCAATTACTGACACATGAAGTGTTATGACTAATTTATCAGTTATTATCCCAGTAAGAGAGGAACTAATAATTGTATGTCCAGAACTTCATTGGATCTACTCCCAGTAGTGTGCAAGTTTTTACTGCTTGAAGCCTGTGGCCCCTCAATGATCCCAGGGGGACAGGACTGAGCAGTCTTGTTTAATAAGAATTAAATCAGACATGAAATATCACTTACCAGAAACTTCTTCTCCATATCTTCTTCATCAACATCAACAGAATAGGTACTTTCAGAGAAAGCTGGAGATTTTCTATCTACTCCCACCACTGCATCCCTGCTGCCATCTTCATCCAGGTTAGAATATCCCAGTGATATTGAATTATCTCCTTGCAGAGATGACCTCGTGTGCACAATTTGAAAATCTGTGTTTTCAGCTTCTGAGAAGGGTGTCAGGTGAAGCACTGGTTGAAGTTCCATGCTTATATCTTGCTTTCTCATGATCTCAGGTGAGCCCCATGAAGACATACTTGCAATTAAATTCTGGTAATCTTTTGGAGTCTCTTTGTCTGTGCTCAAATTGTGTTTTGGTGAATCAGGAGTTTGATGAATTTCCAACATTTGCTTTTTCAAATCTTGATCCCCTACAGAGCTGCGGATCACGTCCAGCTCTTGGCACAAGATATTTTCTTGTGATTGCTCAATCTGCATTTTTGGATTTTTATTGTGAATTGTCAAGTCAAACATAACTTCATCTTTTTCCTATAATGAAATAACACATATTAATTGTTCAGTGGAGTTTGAGCATGATTTCACAAACTGACAAACATGCACTTAAAGACCTTTTAGAATTGATTGATTTTTCCTTCACTTTATCTAATTTTAAGATAAAATTACTCTATTAATCTGATTCTGTGATTGAGCCTAAGTAATGTACTATTTGAGGAGATATTTTAGTTTATTTTCAACCTGTCAACATGGAAATTTTGTTTCATCCTCCATACCTGTTAGTTTGTCAGATACAATGAATAATTATTATCCCTATAATTTTAGGCCATCACCTTAATCCTTTTGTGTTAATCATCCCTCTTAATCTGTTTCAAGCCTAGTGCTAGTTGCCAGGACTTCACTCATTTTGCTGCTCCTCCAGCTTTCATTTTAATCCATTTCCTAATTTTCACATTGTTTCCACTTTGGAAGCCAAGCATAACTGTAGGAGGGGTTCTTCGCTCCTTTAAGAATGCTGTATTACACTTTTTCTAATACTAGGATGATCCATAGAAAAAAGTCTATTATAATGAATACTTGAAGACATGGTAGTTTTATTTACTTTGATTCATTCTCCAATTTTGATAATTATCCCTCCTCAACCTACTTAAAAGCTTCTAGCACTTAAACATGGAAATACATATACTGACATAAAAACATCAATTTAAACCTTTCAGAGTTTGAGTTTCTACTTGCAAAGCGATTTTAAATCACTTAACTGCCCACAGCATCCCAGCATTCCCTGATATCCTTCAAAATGTTACCAATTCTCTCTTCACTGGATCCTAAATTAATTCTGTTTTTTAAAAGAGGGATCTGACAATCCCTACTTGTATAAACAATATGGTCCAGTAGCCACTGGAGTGGAAGCCTGCTGCTTTGTACAGACACATCCCATGGTCTGAAGTACATCAATCTGCATTTCACACTTTTCCCACCTATCCCCTTTTCCTGAGAGATTTCTGGGGCAGACTCTGAATGTACAGTGTCACCCAGGCACTGATGGCATTGCTCCAAATTTGAACTTCCAGGCAAATAAAAATACAAACACCAGGAACGATCATATCTTTTGCATAGCTACACTCCTCATTTCTGCTTTAAAAATAAACATGCCATTATACATAATGATTATTCTATCATTTCTTTAAATAAGTCATCTACATTGGATGGTTATTATAACATACTGCCAAGCAGGGCCCTGAAAATCCACATAAGCCTCACCCTGAATGTTTTTCCTTTCCTGTATACTCTTCATACAGGCCCTCTTAACTAGCACTTACCACCTTTGTAAGCCAGCCTTTAAAGACAGTAACTTAGTGTATGACAGATTTCTACAGCTCTCTGAAAAAAGGGTCACCTGGGTCCTACTGCTTTCTAAAATTGAGTGATTTAATAAGAAGATTAGGTTACTTGGAGCAAATGGTTCCAGAAAAGATTTAGAATAATTACAAAGAAGAGTCACGGTAAATAAGAATTTCTGAAAAGGAAACAGGATGAAGTGTTTTCAAGTAGTTCGCCAATACAGCCATGAAGAATGGCAAACAGTCTTGGTAGCTCAATGGTGGGCTCATGGCTTGGCTCAAGATGCCCACCTTCTCACTCTCCATCCCCAACAGAGCAGGAGGAAAAAAGAATAAGCTGGGAAGGGCTCACAGGTGGAAAGAAAGAAGGGATATCGCCAACAAACTACTCTCACAGGCAAGATAGAGTAAAATGGGGAAAATCTATTTACTCTATTAATCTAGAAGTAGATTATTCTATAAAAAAATCTCCACAACAAATAATACTATGAAAAATCAAGTCATGTACCAGTTTAGCAGTAGGGGAAGCCAGTACTCCAAATGACTGATCAATATTTGCTTCTAATTCCTGACTTCCATTTTTAAGGGCTACATCTTCTCTTTTACTTTGGCAGAATGGCTTGAGAAATTTAGTCTCTTTGTGACCTGCTTGCTCCACCAGCTTGCAGGACTCCAGCTGTGAAAGAATTTCATCTCTTTCCAATCGTAAGGCTTTGAGCTCTTTCATATGGACCTTGATTTCACCTTTCAGTTTTGCAGTGCATCCTTGAAGTTCCTTGATTTCTCTAAGATAAGTTACTTCTTTCTGATTCAGTGCTTGCACCTGGAAATCAAGTCTAGAAACTTCCAGTTGAAGACTGTAAACATCTTGTGCCTGACTTGCACCTCTCTTTTCCAACTCTGTTTGGAGCTCTGCTACCTTTTCTGTTAAGTACTGCAGCTCAGTTGTGTCAGCTTCTCTCTGATCTGCCATTGTCTTAATTTGCATCTCTTTCTCTAGAATATTTGCTTCTCTTTCTCTCACCTTATCTTCAAGTTCATGAATTTGATATGTAGTCTTCTTTGTCTCAGCCTCTCTCTGAGACAAACGAGCTTGGGAAATGCTGTATTCTTCCTGAAGTGCCTGGTGCTGGATTCTCAGGGAGGTGAGCTCTGCACCACATTGCTCTGATGACTCTCGCAACTGTTGACATTTTTTCTCCAAAATCTCCACTTCTGTTTTAAGCTGCAATTCCTTTTTTTCCAGTTGCTGCTGTAGAGCTTCTTTAGAAACTGAGACAAGTTCCAGTTCCTCCTGAAGTTCTCTCACTTTGGAGAGCACTGATGAGTTTCTTCTGTTTGGATCAGCATCACCCTGACAATCTACCAGTCCCTTCTTCAACTCATTCTGAAGGTTTTCCACTGACTTTTCCAATGAAACATCATAGAAATAAACTTGGTTGTCACTATCTTCTTGACATACTGGTCCAAATTGTGCCAGCTCTTTTTGAAGCTTCTCAATTACTCCATGGAGTTGCTCCACCTCTTCCTCCTTGTCCTTCTGCAGTCTCTCCTGGTCAAGGCGAAGGTGCTCGACGAGTGATCTGAGTTCTTCAATTTCAGGTTTTTGGTCTTCTGCAACCTAAGCAAAAGGATAAGGACTGAATGTTACTGTATGTAGGCAATTATTATTGCACACAGAGTTTATATTTCTCTTCTGAATCACAC
The DNA here is from genome assembly GCA_013401135.1 of Cettia cetti. Lineage (NCBI taxonomy): Eukaryota > Metazoa > Chordata > Aves > Passeriformes > Sylviidae > Cettia > Cettia cetti. Next base: position 24,532 of record VZUI01090231.1, read on the forward strand.
AGGCATTAAATCACACATTTAACAGCAGGAAGAACCACATACTTCAGCTGGTAACTTCTCAAAATAATCTCTAATTTGCTAAGAAAATTATCAAACATTTCATTTACAGTAAGAATCTACACACCTTGCTTCCCCCAAAAATCAAGAAATGAACATATTGTAAGCACTCTTACTTTATTCTCCAGAGCATTCTGCAGCTCATGCTGAAGCCTCTTCATCTGTTCATTCAAGTGATCGATTTCTTGATTCTTTTCTTCAAGTAGTGCTTGTGGGAATGACAAAGCTGAGGAATCACTAATACCCAGGTCCTGGCTTTGCTTCACATGAAGTTTTGTTAGATCCTCCTGACCAGAAAAAGCAAAAATCTTATTAGAAAGGACTGACTTTCTATCTCAGCCTAATGGCAGGGCAGAACTAGGGGTTTTATTTAAACATTCACCCCTTTACTCTAATGGTGAAGAGCTTGGGAACACAACCACAGCTTCTTCAGGTTTGCACCATTGTATTAGACTGCCCCAACCCAGAAAATAACCTCAGCTTTTGATTTAAATCAAATCTGTAGAAAATAATACTACAAGCATCAACCTAGAATACTGGGAGGCTTTGGTTTTACGATACCCAGCATTAGTCTTGTAAAGATAATGCAGCATTCTGATGGCAAGAGAAACAACCCAAATATTTGTTTACAACATCATGAGATGAAGACCTCAACACTCAAGAAAGGAGGTCTCTGACATTTTAGGCAGTGCAGTAAAGCCAGAGGAACCTACCTGCAAGTGTGCATTCTCTGTCTGAAGCTGGATGATGTTGGAAGTACTTAAGTTTTTTTGTATCTCTAAGTGCAAGTTCAGTTGCAATATCTCCTCATCTTTCTTGCTCAAGTTATCTTTATATTGTTCTACTTGGTCTAGCAAGTTTGCAATCTAAAAAAAAAAAGATGTATAGTTGTTTCAATTAAGTCCTCTAAGATAAAACTTAATTCTTTGTATTATTTAATGGCAAGAAGTAACTTAAGCAAATTAAATTATTTAAACTCTAATCAACCTGCATTAATAAAACACCTGAGATGTAAAAAGAGCATGAGAAGCTTGTATTCTAGCTCATCATCTGCAAAATCAAAGTACTGCAAAGGAGGGTTTCTGTTTTCTTTTTTAAAAATCTACCTGCCCACAAAAGATCCATAATCTGTATTGTAAGGGAACAAAAGGCTTGACTGATGTCATTTGATGTAACAATATGAGACATATTAGTATTTGATATGCAGCAATGACAAGCAGTCAATATAAACACCATCCTTCTCCTCCCAGAAGCTAGGAATGAGCCTTGCAGTGCCAATCTTAACAACACAGATAACAAAGAGATGATTCAATAGCCACAGTTTTCTCTGCAGTGTAATGCTGCCATCCCCTGTTTTTATCATCTCTTGCCTTAGTGGGTAGCAAGGTATAGCAGCTTTGGGGATTACGATTGTTGAAATCACACTTCATAAGAGAAATGGAAATTCCATCTTTAAGAAACCAATTTTTATTATCTTGTACTGCTCTTAAAAGAATGGTGTACAATTGACTGAAGGATCACTCCTGTTTTTCTTCTTTACACATCCTTAACTGGACCATGTTTCTATATCACAGATATTCTAATAATTATGTAATAATATAAACATACATTGGGGTTATCTATGCATTTATACATGCAAATCCAATAAGAGTTCCAGATTTTGTGAGCAATTTCTCAGTGTTTCTTCTTAGCTTGACACAAAAACTCACCACAATCTCTCAAAACACATTAATTTACACCATTATAGCTAATTGTCCTTTCTGGTCTTAAAAGAATTCTCGCACTCTCAAACAAAAACTTACCACCTACTTCAACTTTGGAAGGAAAGAAAAATCAGTTTACAACTGATACTGCTCAGTCTCAAAGTCAGTGAATCATCACAAGACTGTTTCCAGCAGGAAGGGAGATGGACACAGAACAAAGCAAGGAAAGGAAGGTCAGCTGAGGCCAAAGCACCTCCAAGTCTGTAGAACTGTCCCAAAGCTCTCACCTCTCTCTCCTTGGCCTGAAGTGCTTCCTGCTCTGCCTGTAGCTGCTCCAGCACGGGGGCAGAACTGCCATCCACCGGCACTCGGTGCCTTGCTTCATCCAGTTTGGACTGCAGGGCAGAGATCTGGATCAGGTTATTGTACTGCTGCTGTTGCAATGCCTCTTTGTCCTGAAAAACGATTTTTTTTTTTAAATGTTAGTATTAATTGCTGTCAATATACAAATCTACTTAACTAGAACAATCCTGCTGAAACACTTCATTGACCCTGACACACCCAGTACAAGAAGAAAAGTACATAATCTCAGTGGCCTATAAAGAAATAGGAATTCAAAACAACTGAATATTTTTAGCTCATTTAAGTTTTTACCCCTTTATTTTTTGTAATCCAAATTTAACAACTTCTGAAAATTTAGCATTGGGTGACAAATTACACTTTCTCAGTTACACAGCATTTTATGTTTAAGAACATAACATCTTGTTCTTGTAGCCATTTCCAAATTTATTATGATACCATATAAGTAATATCCAAGTGCATATTACTTACAAGTAGTACATAAGTCCATAATGGACTTAAGAGCTTGTAGAACCAGATATTATTTAAAACTGTGGCTGTGATATGTGCCATTAATACAGCAGTTTAACTCACCACAGCATTGCAAACACTACTAACAACCCCCATAAAGCCATTATCGTGCAATGCCAATCCCATCTAAGTAAGCATTTTAAAATGACCTGTTTCAGTTCAGTTTCCACTTTCTTCATTTTCTGCAGCTGTTGTTCCAAGCTGTGTACAGTCTTTGAGACCTCAGCACCACTGAGCTTCAGCTCTTGGATCTGTGCCATCAGTTTTTCTATCTCTTCATCACGAGCTGCAATTTCTTGGTGTTTTCGCTCCTTTTCTAGTAAGAGTTTATTGTAATCGTCCATCTTCTCTTTTATTTCTGCTTGCAAAGATTCTACCTACACAGAAATCACAGTATACAGATATTCAGGCAATATGAACAAATTTCCTGCCAGTTGAAAGCAAGAGTAAAATCACATTAAAGCAGGTTTTACTATGGATTAAAGTGGTGCTAAAATCCCAGGTGAAAATAAAACTAACTATGCATAGAAAGTATGAAGAAGTTAGCTTTTTGAAATCTTGTTTTCCAAATACAGCTCTTAAATAAACAATTGATTACTCTTTTAATATCTGCAGTACTCTCAAAGTACTAGATGAAGGTATACTCTCAAAGGAGCCTTTTGGTGACAGGGTTAGCTGGTTCTGAGATTAAAAACCCACCAAGACTACATGAGTTATCATGAACAGCATTGGATTTATTTCTGTAACCTCAGAACCCTTTTCCAATACTGCAGTTTAAAGGAAGATACCAAGAACTGAAGGATAAATATGCAATCAGAGAGATTCCCAGGAATCCTTCCCTGTCCAACATTGGACAGGTACTTTGCTTTCCAAAAATCATTTAAAGATCAAGAGGATATCAATTTGGATTTTAGCTGCAGGAAAACAGTCATTCATTGATCCCAGTAACCAAGGTGAAGGCAAGGCTAGGAGCTTAGGTGTGACAGACAATCTCAGGGTGTGATAAAGTCATTTAGCATAGTGAAAGCAAGCCCAGGAAGGAAAAGCAGTGGGAATGGAGAAGTCATTTGGTCAATATCCATGAGCAAGGAAGATGGGATTTTACAAAATAAATGTTTTGTTCATTAAAAAAAGTCTGAATTGATGTAAATCCTACTTCAACATTATGAAATAAAAATTCTTTGCGTTAACATAGATCCTTACATCTTCTAAGTATTGTGCAGCTATTACTAAAGCAGGAAAATATCATTGAGCAAACAGAGGAGTCCAATTATTAAGCAGGGAGAGTGTAAGAGACTGGTTAAGAAACCCAAAAGTTATGAACATTATGTTTTCAACTGCTTACAGCACAAACATTTCCTTGATTGTGTATTTATCTTACTCCCTCCTCATCTCATCAGCAACTAACCACTGCTAACCATAATACAGGTCTTCCAGTAAAGCTTTTGGGTATAGAAAAATCTTTTAAAAGTCTAATCTTGCTAATGCTACAAAATTTTGGCATCAGAATCCCTGAACTATGACATTTCAGATATAAGAAGCGTGTTTTTAACACCACATTGCTAGAAAGCTGGTGCTGCAGCTAAGAAATCCTGTAGCTAAGAAAACACTTTCACATAACCTTCATTCTCACAGTGCACATTGCAGCTCTCAAGGACCAGTCAGCACTCTTTTCACAAAATAATCTCACTTACACATACCTGTTACCTAGTAAACACCAGAATCGGAAACTTGTTATAACTGCTACATGCAGAAATCAAGAGTTCACTTGAGCTGATTTGGTTTGGGGTGACTTAAGCACTTACTGATGTCACAGCTGCATTAAACAACTGAACAAATACTGACATTTCCTGGCACAGAATGCCTGCATACCTCACCCTAGCCACAAATGTCACTTGCTTAGTTACCATCCTTGTGTGTTTTTCTCCAAGTGAGTTTTCATCCTTTCTGAGAGAGGTTGCAAAGCTGCAGCATTAATTTTTTCAGCTATGCCCTCCAGCATGGAAAATTCCTTCACTGGAAATTCATTCATATCCAAGATACAGATGTGCACCTCTAACACTGAGGAACACAATTCCATAACTGTCTATAGATGGAAATGAAATTAACTACTTTACAAGTTTTATAAGAGTCAGGCCACAAACAAAAGCTGATGGCCAAGGCCCAGTTTTATCATCACCATTCCAGTATCTGTGCTTCATGCTCCAAGCCTCAACTTCTCCTCTTATACCAAAAGGCTGTTTCAGTGAATAATTGCCTGTAATATCTCTGAGCAATAAGCCAGGAAATCTAAGTACTTATGTACAGGAAATTAAATTGAAAGCAGTTCTTCATTCCCTGCAAGAATTCTGCCACCCTAAAACCTATATCCTTAGCAAGTCTTGCTGAGTCAGGTCTTGACATATCAAGAAGAGGAAAAAAAGCTAAAGCATATCTAGAAGGGATTGAAAGGAAAAGGAAAGAAGTTAAGAGACATTCATGCTATTTTCCATACCTGTAGAATCAATTCATAGTTCTGTATAATGTTCATTTATGTGAAAAAAAAACAACCAATCAAAAGGAAAAAAAAAGCAAAAGTTAATCTTTGAAGCCAAGCATCAAACAAACAAAAATGTGTAAACAAGGACTCATTTATAAACTTAAATAGGATGAGGCATGCAGACAAAGGACATCTCTATTACAATTGTTTAGGTGGAAAAAATAAACACATTTATACTCCAGAAGTCATTTCTGAGACGTGCTTTTTAGAGTGGAGTGTCTGTAGTGTTGTCCTCCTTGATTCCTTTAAACCAGACTCAGAAACTTTACTTTAAAGCACATGCAACAATTCCTTTCATCTCCATAACAAATAGTATAAGTGCACCCTCATTTCCTAAATGTGGTTCAGTCAGCTGGGGGAAAATCTGCTCTCTGGGTAACAGAGGAAAAAAAGTCTCCTAAGAACATACAGTTTTGGTATTTAATTGTAATAAACTCTGATTTTACTCACCCTCTGCTCTCTGGACTGTCCTGAAGTCTGTGATTTTGCTGACAGTTTTAACTGTTCTTCCAGTTTCTGAATTTCTTGCTGAAAATCATCACGTTCATGTTCCCTCTCTATGGCTTGTTCCTGTAAACCCAGCCAAAATATTTTTTGAAGATTTCATTACAATCTTGAGTACAAAAATATTTTTAAAATAATTAACTAATTATTAATAATGAATCAGGACAACCTTCTAGTAGTCCTGAAGTCATATATACAGTTACAGGGAAATAAAAAAAGAGCAGCTTTTGACTGCAACATATGTATAAACTACAATTATCATTTACTAAAAAGGAAAAATTACCCTGCAATACTATAAAAAAACTGAATTGAAAATTTAACTATTCTTTTCTTTCATGAGACCAAGATCTTCATTTCAACCAAAACTGAAAATAACCCATTTTGGGAACCACCTTCCATGTCTCAAACCAGGGCAAGAATTCATCCCCTCCAAACCCGTGGACATGCAGCTCCTTACTCACATCCATGAACTGCCGCTGGTTTTTAAGCTGTTTTTCAAGAACTTCAATTTGCTGTTTTAATTCAGCAACCTCCAGTAACTTTGTAGCCAGGTCTTGGTTACTGTGGAGCTGCTCTTCCAGTTCCACCTCCAAAACCTTCATCTGAGAGCGGAAGTTGGAATGGTCCTTTTCTGCCTGACACTGAAGCTCAAGTTTCTCCTTTGACAAAAATTCTACTTCCTTGAGTAGACCTGAGTAAGAACACAAAAATAATAAAAAGCTGCCAGTGAAGGGTACAAAAGTCAAATGTTTCAGATGAGATGAAATTTGGGGATTTTGGACAGCATCAAAACAAAGAAAAATATTTCTTCCTCAGGTGGGCTGTCTCACAGCCTACACTGCTCTACCCTAAAACCTTACCACCCTTCTGTCCCAAATCTCTCCTTAATCAAGCCATTCAATAAAGAACTCTCAATTGTCTCGTGCCAGTCCATCTTTCCAGTGGCCACTGGTGCCCAGCCTGACCCTGAAGCCAGCTGCTATGAAAAAAATAAAGTCACTGTATTTCTCTGAACCTGAGTGGGGAGTAAAACCCAGAGAAAAATCATGTTGACAGAAAATCAGTCCAGCTCTGAGGTTACAAAGGGAAGAAGACACCTAGGCAAAAAGATGGTACATACTTTCCGTATGCAGACTGCAAAAGAAATAGCAAAAGGGAAGTGTACATAGCTCCAAGAATTTAAATTATCAAGAGTTAATTTACAGCTACAAACTGCATTTTCAATCAGCTGGAGGCACTGAATACACTGTTTAGGAGACCAAAACTGAAGACTCTGCTGTGAACACTCTTGGAGAAAAACTACTTTCACATGAATATAGTTAGCAACCTGAGCAAGAAAAGAAGCCTGTCTATGTTGTATCAAAACAAGGTCCTGCAAGAGCTCATGATTTTACCTTTCAAATGTTCCATTATTTGCTTCAAATGTTTTTAGTCATAGGTTAAAGGTTAAGTCTGTGATCCAACAAGGACCTTAATAAATCATCCAGCCCAATTTTCAGAATGGACAAACCCCTTTTTGAAGTATGACCAATTCAATGCACATTATTTCTGACCTAATGTCATTACAAGCTGCTCTTACAAATCTTTGCAACCACAGACTACCTAAAACATTTTTCCTAGGGCTTCATTATCCACAGATATTTAATGACATTGCTAGATCCTTGATACTAAGCAAAAAATCATGAAAATTTCCACGTTCATGTATAAAAAGGTAAGTGTGACAGGGTTGGAATAATGCAACAACATTTACAATACACACTAGGGAAAATGTCACCACCAGTGAGGATAATGAATAATAATGTGAAGAGCCTGTGAATTCTCTGGCTCTGGAAATCAAAAAAAGCCAGACAAAGAGAACCAAGGAAAGTTTGGGACAAAAACATGGACTACATGAGCTCTCAAGCTCCACAACAATCCTGCTGTGGATTACAGCTACACTCCAACTACATTTCACTCCAAGCACTAATTATAGCCTATGTAATAACCACAGTGCAATCACTGCGCCACACTCCCTACTTTTTATTTCATTTTTAAATAATCACAAGTTCAGTTGGTTGTGGATGTAACTCAGGCTCTGGCAGAATGCATGAGGTGAAGACTCTCCCCTAATTTCTCTCCCAGTCCCCTTGGAGCTGTATTGTACATATCACGTATTATATGTATGATGCAACAGAAAAAAACCCACAAAACCCAACAATAGTGTGAATTCCACTAGGAGACTCAATCCTGGCCACAGCTGCATGACAGAGAATATCTTTTGCCAAGAGCTGTGTTTTGCCAAGCAGGAGATGGGAAAAATGTGAATAAAATAGCACTCTGGTGTATTTACTAATACCTGGTGCAGAGAGGAGGGCAAGGTCAGGTTCTAGAGATATCTGGGCACCTAAAGGAAGGTCATGGATTTAGACTGACCCTGAGAGAAAATAACTGGTATTTGGGAAAAACACAAGAAATTTGTCCCCTATATCCTAAGAAACATTGCCGATGGGTGCTTTTTTAGCTTCCAGGGGAACACTAGTGCTTTATGAGGAACAAGATACTGATTAGGTAACACTGACCTACACAGTCACCTCCTCAGACAGAAATACAAACTGATGGAAAAAAAAAATAAATTAGGCAAACAGATTTTACCTGGAATCAGCAGTATTTCATAGAAAGCAGGTATCAAATTTTGGCAATCTCTATGCTCAATCTTTCTGAGAAATGTTTTAAATTTTTTTAAAGCACATTTCCCACTTGTATAAATAGAATTTCAAGCAACACACCAATAGATCATCAGCTCACAGATTTGTTTCTTTGTAGAGACAAACCTATTTTATTAATGCTACTTCACACCATGCAATTCCCCTTTGAAAAGGCCCCAGCACACTCCTTCCCACTCCCACCATCATTAGCAAATGCCAAGCTCCATTCCAAAAGTTTTAATTAGCAAGGCCATTCTACTCACATTAGTGCTCCACATGAAAAACAGGAGGGGACGAGATGTCAGCTTTTCAAGGAATAAGCCCACGTCAATCAACTCCAAACCACATGATTGATATTTATCATGTTTTCCACATAGTACAAACAATTTCAAACCTGAGGAAGAGTACTACAGATAGCTGGGGTGAGGGAGAGGGGATGGGTTTCAGGACTTGGCCCTTACAGCAAAAGTAACTGTTCAAGTTGTAAGGAGCTGCTGTCAAGAGCTGGGCTGCAGCTCCTGGGAGAATGTCAATCCCAAAATACACCATAACCAACTCGGCTCTACATTCCCTCTCATTCAGAGGGCAGCAACAGATTTCAGGACAGTGAGGTGGCTACCAAAAATAGGTTGAATTAAAAATAGTCTTTGAGGGAGATCTGAATAGACAGAAGAATAAAGATACAGTAATGGGTAAGAAAGAAGAAAGCTCAGTGCAGCTTTTTGACGCCAACTGGAGTTTACCTACGTAACTTTTTATTCACCTGAGTGATTTGGTTTATTCAGCTCTCACTCTCTGGGGAAAAGAAAAAGTCCAGAAACAAGAGACAGTGAATATGGAAAAATCTATGGATATATATGTGTGTAGAAACAAAATTAATCTAAAAAACAATAGGTGAATTATATTTTGAGTAGACCACAAAACAATTGTGGCAACTATAAGTTTATCAGATCTAAATGTTAGCCACTCAGGAGTGAAGTATGCAAACTTTAGTGCAGGAGGAAAAAAAAATTCCTCTTTCAATTTGGCATCTACAAATTTGACTAGAACACTTGACTTCCAAAATTAGTGTATAACTCTATGGATCCTTCCTGCTTATTTCTGGTTTCCCCTTTCATTTCTTTACTAGCCTTCCCTACCATTCTGCTGTCCTTTTTCCTGACCTACCAATCCATTCAGTTATATTCCTCTCATCTGTCTCAGACATCCTTCAGTTCTTGCTGTACTTTTTTTATCTAACACTTTTATGTCACCTCAAATATTTTTCATTTTCGTTCCCTTCTTTAACTTCATTTACTTATTTTGACAGCCCACTTTGTATCACTAGAAGATCACAGCCAGCTTCCAACCCACTCCATCCCCCTCAAAAAAATGAAGCTGGCAAATACAAAGACAATGGCAGAATGCACTTTAAGCTTGATGGCAGCAAAATATCTCTTTCACTTCAAATATTCATTATTGAATGGAATGTTCCTTATTTTGCAGCACAGAAGTCATAGGTGTTTTTGGCCAAGATGCTTTTATAAACACAGTAACCTGTAAGGCCTAATTATTAAGTAATATTCCTCATTGTTAAACCAAAATAGAAGTTATCAATTCATTCGCTCAGTGTTACAGCAACACAGCAAGAAAAAATTCCACACTTGTCATTACAAACCTGACCCTTCTTTTTGTGCTACATTAGCAGCAGGTGCTCCTAGAAATCAAAACACAGACACATGAACAAGACCAATAGGGAATTGTGATCCATTTCATCTTCTACACCACCAAAAATGTGTATGGAACACAGATAGTGCCAACCTTCAGGCATTTCATCTTTATTGTGACACAAAGCACCTGGTGACCTTGATCCATGTCTGTAGAGCTTGCTGCCTTTACAGGAAGAGCCTCTTACCCATTGAGCTGCTCATTAGGTCATCAAGCCAAATTCTGATCCACAACAGGAGGACATTGCAATGTGCCCTGACTGGAGACAACTTTGTTTTGTGCTAAGAATGCTCTGTCCTCTACTCACCAAGGATTGCTTGCTCCTGGGTTAGCTCCTGGAAGCGTTCCCGCATGTTCTCCAGCTCCACAATGAGACAGCGTTCAGATTCCTCTTTCAGGCTTAAGGCCTCTTCTAATGCAGCTTTCTCTGCAACGTAGCCTTCAATAATGCCTGGAAGCCAAGCCAGAATGCAAATAAAGGCATAGGCAAACTCATCTATTGGGAAAAAGCAGCTTGAAAACACGAGTAAGCAATTTTTTGCCAAACAATGGAAGGTGACATAAAAAGGAAGAAGTAAAAGATGATTTATGTTTATAGTGTAGCTAGGCTTTTGAAGTATCTTAAGGAACAAAATGTACTAGTTAATGTATTCTAAGATTATCAAGATGTTATGAGGATGACACATCACAAAGAGTCTCCAAATCTGTAGAATTCAAATGGGGATCATTAAGCTTACAGCACATCCTCTGCTGAGGGCTGACATTTGAAGAAACAGAATCTCCAGAAAGTAAGATCCAATGTTAGATTTAGAGCCCAAGAAATCCATGAAGCAGAAAGCACATCATAGATATTAGGAGGAACAAGCTCTGAGTAAATGACACTACACTCTCCCTCAGCTTCCTCCTCTTACCCTCTGCCTTATGAAGCTCTAGTGCCAGCTGGTTCTTGGCCTCACTCTCCTCACTGAGGCACTCCATCAGCTCCTGGTGCTGGCTCACCACCTGGGCCGTCTCCCGATTGCGACGGCTGAACTCTTCCTCAAACTGCGCGTGGTTTTCGTGCATCTTCTCCAGCTGCAAGTGAACAATTTCCCCAGCATCAGACCTTGGATGCACATCCAATGGAATATTACCACAGACATTCCCACAAAAATCTTCTCAACTTTTTAATAACATTAATGCATTAAGGTCCAAGTTTTGAAATTTCATTTTAGTAGTAAGCCGACTTTGCCCCAAACTTCTGGACACTTTGGTGAATCCCTGTACTTGCACACCAGGATTTTTGCCACAAGTCTTGCTTAGGAACATAAGTTTCTTCACTGTGCATTAAAAAAAATGCCTCCCTATTGGCTAAACTGCTTAGCTTGACACTTCCTGAGCAACGTGAAAGTCAAAGCATCCTTAAATTCCTCAAGAGACCCAGTCACATCTAATAGACAACGAAGTTCACTATCATCAGGTTTCCAAGGTACACCAGTAGTAAGCAAAGTATGCTGGATCCCAGCTGATGAGGGTGACCTAGAACCCAGATCTGCCGTGGCTTGGGCAAGTGCTTCAACCACAAATTAGCTACATCTCAGTGGAACCATCATCAGTACCTGAAAGTTAATTTAATTTATACACCTCATTCTAGGAGGGATTTTTGAAGATACATTTCACACTGACACATATCTCTAGGATTCATAAAATACCAGATGAGTAGATTAATTTCAAACAACTTTTTCTCCTTCACATCTTCTCTTCAATTAGGGATTTCCTTAGCCAACAAACTAATTATTGGCACACTAAATTAAATCCTCAGATGTATATAGTGCTTGTGCATCTACACCAGATGTGCAGTCTAGACACTGCAAAACTCAGTATGGAAACTTGTATGATACTAAGTGCATCTCCTTTTGTCCCAATTAAGGCAGCATAGAATTACAAGGACGTTTGTTTGCTGCTATCTACAAATTCCCCAAGCATTTTGACATTGGAATGAGTTTTCCTGAATCTGCTTATCAGTGTTGAAAAAGCATCAAAGTGTGATAAAACCCCCTCAAAAAAACTCCTGGTCTTCTGAAGTTACCAAATAAATTTAAAGTCCTAGTTTAAACCTTCTTAAGGTGACCGATTTATTGCCTTCCCACAGGATCTGTTAAAAGGTTAAACACACAGAACTTAAAACTGAGTTCAGGTTTTCAGTGTTATACACAAAATCATGGAATGGTTTGGGTTGAAAGGGACCTTTAAAGACCAGCTAAAAGTTTCAAACGCCTGCCACGAGCAGGGACATCTTCCACTAGTCCAGGTGGACTCTGTACAGATTAAAAGCTTTACCTCTTTAGTTGACTCTGTAACCAGTTCCAGGAGCCTCTCCACTGCAGTGCGCAAACGATGACAAATTTTCAGTATCGTTTCTTCACTTTCACACGACAATTCTGGCTTTGCAAAAATACTTTCACACAAGTATTGGCTCAACTCAGACACCTCGTCAGTCCCTGGAGACAGCTGGTTGTGCTCTGTGAGAGTTTCATCAAGCAGCTCCTCTCCTGAAAACAAAGCAGCTATTGAAAAACACAGGAAAGTGACAGCTAGCCACCAAACTGGTCACCCAGCTCACTGATATCAGGCAGTGACATGGTCCTGGGCATGCACCACAACATGAAAACTTGGACACATCAACAACTCAATGTTGAAAAATCATGAAGGTTTTTTACACGGTTTGGGCATCTTGTGCTATACATCAGGACCTGGAACTCTGTATTCACCAAGTCCATCTCTCCTGCCCTATAATCTATGCAAGCTTTTCTAACAACATTTCAGTAGCTGCACTATTAAAAGAATTAAACTGAGAGAACACTGGTAGACACTATCTTAAGAGCGGACCCACTTTGAAAGACACAACCACTGCAAAAAGAAATACTCCCTTTCTGATCTTCATGCAGATAAAAGGAAATGAAAAGGCAGTTTTCAAGAAGATGAATTGACTACATCCAGGTTTGCTGATTTGTACTCACCTTTTTCGAGGTGACTGTTTTCTTTGGCTTTAAAATACTGCATGAATCCCATTCCTTGCATAATACTCTGAGCTTCTTTAGAATCTCCAGAAGCCAGACTGTCATCAAGGCAAAGACCAATCTTGCTACAGATAAGGTCCTCAATAGCTATTGTGGCCTTCACCATTTCCATAAGCAGTTTCAAAACATGCTGGTAAGATTCACGCAGTTTTTCCCTAGAACAGAAACATATTGAACATGGGGAAAATTGCACGCAATTGATTTGAGAGACACTTCGAAGCTACTGTGAACCTGACAGTCTGAAATGGGTATCTGCTGTGGTTGGGCAGATATCCGTGAAGATCATTCAGACGACTCACAAAAACCAGGTCATTTTAAAGAGCTGGAGCAGCAAAACACCTTTGTCATGTCCACAGGTAGCTCACAGTACAGTCACAAGCATCCCAGCCTTCCACACCTGTGGAAGCACCAGCAAGGAGGATTCAACTACTACTACAGTATCAGTGACATCAAAATAACTAGAGGGTGTTCTGGCAGACCTGACAACAAAAGCTCTATTTCTATTTATGAAAATATTTTAGTTTTAAGGTTAACACTAAGCCAGTTTCTGAAAGATGAGAGAGGGAATTCTAGAAGCTTATTCAGCCATGACAGCTTCTCTAATCCACACACCCCCATGACATGTCAAATCAATCCACTCCTTCTGAAAGCCTCTTGGTAACAGAACCCCTCTCCATTTGTTTTAGATTTTTCCAAGATTAGAGACAGCAGAAACCCCAAAACACCAGAGTCTTCATCACACTGAGAGAAAAGGAGCAAGAAAGAAAGCCAACTTGCTCTTAATGCTAAAATAGGTTGATAATTAAAAAAAACTCAAAATAATTTGAAATAAAAGCAATATATCATCTTCCAACACTACATTTTCCAACACTACATTTTCGAGCTGGCTTATTTTTTGCCTAGTTATTGATTTCTTTATGAGAGGTGAGAAAACAAGCAAACAAAAAGATCCCAAACACTGAGCATTATGTAACCAAAGATGAACAAACCTTTCCTCCTTGGACTGCTCAATATCAGATCTCAACAAGGCTACCAAATTTCCTCCTCCTTGGTTTTCCCTGTCCTGCCACTGAAGGAGTGTCTCCAGTTCTGAGTTGGTCTCCTCTATTTCATGCTTTAAAGATGCCACTTGCTTTTCCAGCTGTGGAAATAAAGTGACAACACGACAAAGTCAACAGTTTCACCTAAACTTTGCTTTATAAACTTCACCTGGAAACAAGTCTCTAGAAAAATTACTTATCTCCTTATATTTATTTGTTTAGATGATCCTATACCAGATTAAAACATATGATTACATATAAATAAAAAAAGATATTTGTATGTATATACCCATCCCCAGATTTTGCTGCCAAACAAATTACTGCCACTTTGTTAGAAACTCTGTCTCTCTAAGCTAGCAAATAAGTCAAAATATCAATTTGGGAGAAAACTGCAAAGACAGAAAAGCATTCTGCTCAATGCCAAGATCCTCAATCCTCATCAAGTCCTACAAGAAGAGCTGGAAAGAGGAATGCATTTCCACTCAGGAAATTCTTAGTGTTACTGTTTCCCCCTAGTCTAATATACCACAAGAATTATACCTGCAGTCCCTCTGTATAGACATCGAGACAGAGAGCCCTATGCTAAAATACAATCCCAAAAGCACATTTAAAATCTAGGTTTAAAGTATTTTCTCCACACCTGGATAATTATTGCTGCCCTTTCCTGCAGCTGGGCTGATAATGTTTCTTGTTCCTTTTGGTGAGCAGCCTGTGCCTTCTCTCTCTCCTGAATCAGCATCTGCTCCTTGTCATGTAGTGATGCCTTTTTTTCAGCTTCAAATTCCTCCTGCATAAGTCACATATATTGGATTTACTGAGAGAAGAAAAAATGCCCAAACACCACCAACACCCTCCCAAAAAAACTCAAACATCCCCTGTATGTATTCTGTATTCTTTAAAAGTACACACTTTGCCTCTCAGAATAATCAGCAGTAACTTACACATAGATCAACACCTCCAAACAACAAAATAATGCTGAAGCAGTGATCAAAATCAAAAACAGTGTGCCCAGCAGAACCAGGGCAGTGACTGTCCCTTTGTACTCAGCACTGATGAAGCAGAATTTTATCTGTGAGCATCAATACACTCCAATGTGATGGCCACCTATTTTTGCACATTGCCAAGTCAAGAAAACACTTTTTCTGCATGGCAAGAAATAAGACTTCAGAGCAGAAGACCTGCAGACATTTGAGCTGACATGGATCCTTTGCAGAAGACTGAGCCAGCCTTTGCCCCACACTCTAGCAGCTAGGAAGGTAAAAATGAGCTGATACAAAGGGGTAAGATGACTTTGCTTGACCTAGAACATGGCATTTGTGGACAAAATTCCTGAAGGAGCCTGCTTGTTCTTCTCAGAAGCATTTAGAGATGATGCCAGAGCACAGAGAGCAATTCTGAATACCTCAGATCTGCTAGGGGAGGCAGAGGGAAGAAATCAAGGAAGCAGGTTGGCATAATCAGCACAAGGGAGGGGGAAGGGAAAGGCTTGTTGCAAAAACCTGTATCAGCCCACAATACAGCTCAGTCTGACACTGCAAAGAGATCCAGCCAGTCTCTTCTGGGACAAAACACCCATCATCAAGGGCATGAGGCAAAAACCCAGCTGATCCATAGACAGCTGGAGCAGCAGGAGAATTAGCCCTGGAAAAAATTCAACAAAAAGTGAAGTTGCTGGTGTTGCAAACGCTAATTAAGGCAGTGTAAGAGAAAAAAAAAAGCAGGGATCATTTCTGGAGTTTCTACGTAAATCCTCAGTCCCAGCTTCTGTGGGCTGAAGGCTGGGGTTCAGCTGAGGACAGCAGTGCCAAATATACCTGCAGCAGCTTTGCAGGATACACTTGTGCCCTCTATTTCAAAAGACAGCCAGAGAGAGGTCAAATAGTGATCAGGACTACACAGAGAGCCAGAAGCAGGGAACACCTTGAAAATGCTTACCCTGATGTTTATCATGGTGAATCAATGCAAGCAGAGATTAACAACAAGAGGAATAACAAAGTATCTCATAGACAAAGAGTTCACTGCCATCACACACTTGGTAAAAGCTTAGATAATACTGATTATTTTGCCACATACACACATTATGTGCAGTAGATGTGGGACGATAGGCCAAGGGCACAGTCTCTGCAGACACTAAGAAGAAAAAGTCTCAAGTGACAAACTGAACATGCACACAAGGCATGTGCTGTTTTTCTAGTTCCAACATTGTGAAGCATGGCAGATCTCACTCAGACTGCCATTTTAGAGGCTGAAGAACAAAAATCTTACACCAACTGCTCTCTTTCAGTGAAACACTCCCAGTGCATACTCAGAAGTGCATTTTCACCAGAGCCTACCTTCAGCTGTGCAATCTGCTGTTCCAGCAGCACCTCTGACTGACACTTCAACAGCTCAATCTCCTCCTGGAAGCGAAGCTGCTGCTTCAGTTTTACCTCCTCAAATTGAGCCAGAAGGGCTTTTCTCACAGATTCTACTTCAGAAGCTGATGCAGAAGCATACAGCTGCAGACAAGGAAGGAACATAAAATATTTTAGCCACAGTGTTACAATTAAGGAAAAAAAAATGAAACCAAACCAAATACATCAAGCCAAACCAAATTCTGAAGAGGACATTCACAGTCCTCAAGGTCACACAGGGCTGCTGTCTATCATCATGTTGAGTATAGAAAAAAGCAGATTGATAAAAATAGATAAGAAGCAACCAGGCACTAGGTATCAAGTATCTCCTGTATTCACGAAACCATCAGGTCAGACTATGAAAGTATTCTGACTTATTCTTTCCAACAGACACTTTTTAAAAAGAAAATCAAAAAAATAAAGAGGAAAGAGGGGGAGAGAAACACAGGGAGAGGATATTTTGTTAAGATGTGATTTCCCTTGTTCAAATGGGAACAAACATCACACATCTCTATTTATTGCAATTATCCTGGGATACAATAGTGCAAGGTTTGAGAGATTTTTGTTCATTTAGGTTTTTTTCCTACTGTTCTCTCTAAGAAGAGTCACTGTAGTCATCACAATAGACAAATCCTGTTTCTAGGATGATGCACTTCAAGACTGAATAACCATTAGAACCTCCCAGGAAACTCATCTCCCCAGGCAATCTATTCTTCTAAAAGTGATTTAAGAGTTATTTGGAACATTATCACATTTTCAATTTTGTAAGCAAAAAAGCAATAGTTAGTAATATTTTAACTTAATGTGTTCTGTGGTTATAGCTGGATAAAACTCATTTTGTGACTTTTCCTATTATATGAGTGTAATATATAACACCAGCAGCTGCCTGCATCTGCAGAAGTCAGATTGTATTCTCTTATTATTGGCACTACTAAAAAAATTTCAAAAACCATCCAGATATACAGCCCTATCTCTAAGCTTAATAGAACTGAATTTACTTTATGATAAATCATGGATTGTTTTGGGTTTAGGTATTAGCAGCACTCTGACCTCTTGCTCACGTTCATGCTGTGCTTTTAGTTTCCCCAGTTGTTCTTCCAACTCCCTGGAGTACTCTTCCTCATGTTTCCTAATATCTGCCTCATGAAGGTCCTTAAGCTCTTGGAGTGCTTTCCTGTGCTTTTCCTCCATCTGCAACACTTCCTCACGTAACAGATCCAGAGCCAGACGTTTTTCTGCTTCCAGCAATTGCCTTTGATTTCGAAGAGCTGTGTTCAGATCATCCTGTGTAAGCATTAATTAAAAAAAAAGAGGAAGGGAAAAATAAGTACAAATATCTTTGCAACCCATTTGTCCAGCACATGTCCTGCTGTATCAAGCTTTTGAAGTAAACAAGAACAATATTGTTTCATGAAGGATGGGCGTACATACATATACATACTCTCTAAAGCATTTTAATGGGTTTACTTTTCTTATCTTGTGTAAGTTTTGTCAATCCTTATTTATTCAGAAGGATCTTTAGATTCCTAGAGATGTGGCTTAACCTCCAGAATTGCATTAATTTGGTCTGATCACTTTCTGAAAAATTACACAATAGCTCTACAAGGGAGAAAAGGTCTGAGCCACAAAATGGAGACCCTTCAATTTTAAGTATGTTAAAAGATACACCTCATTTGTACCTTTTGCCACCAAATGATACAGAAAACTCATTACACTGAGCATTTGGGGCAGGAAGCAACAGATGGATTTAATTTTCAGCTGGAGCTTGCTGTTTCAGCTCATAATATGGCCACACACAGTGTGTCAGTGCTGGCACAAAGAGGTTGTGAAAATATCCCCCAAGAACAAAAGAAAAGGTGATCCCACACAATGTGTCATGAAATTGCACCTCCTATGGCAGCTCTTCTTTCTGACTCACCTTATGAGCTTCTTCTGCTTCAAGAGCCATGGCTCTAAGCTTTTCCATATTAACAGTAGCTAGCTCAATTTTCAAATTATTTTGGGCAAGCTGAAGTTCTTCAGCATGCTTTAATTGCAGCATCTCAATCTCCTGAAGCAGTTGTGTCTGATGCATTTTCTCCTGCTCTTGCAGCTGCTCCCTGTGCTGCAGCTGTAGCTTCTCCAGAGCCTGAATGTGTTCATCTCTTACAGTCTGAATTTCAGATAGGTAGGAAGACTCCAAGGAATCCAGATTTGATAAGTGCTTAACCTCCAGCTCATCAATTTGGTCCTGATGCTTTGTCTGTAGTTCAGCAACACAACTTTCCAGCTGAATCTGATGTTTACTTTCCAGTGTAGATTTAAGTGTCTCAATTTCAGCTTGGTGTTTTGCCTGAAAATCAGCTGTCAGAGACAAAATCTGCTGCTCATGCTTCTCCTGTAACTGCTGACTTTGGAGTTCCAGCTCATCCACATGTTTCTTTTTCAGCTCTTGGAGAAGAATCTCTTGCTCAGTTGTGAATTTCTGAGTCATTGCTTTGTGTTCCTCCATAAACCTGTTTATTTCCAAGAAAATTAAGAGACTATGGTCAAAAAAGTCACTGGTTTTGGGGTTTTTTTAAATAATTGAGCTAATAAATAATAATCCAAGGAAAATAAATAGACCTCACTTAGCCTCCACAAATTTTACTTGATGCCTCAAATACAGAACTAAATTCAAAGCAAGCCACAACGATGACTTCACAGCCATGGAATTAAAGGTTTCTGCAATGTCACTTGGTAGTATCTGGTTATTACTACAGAAACTGGCAGCCCTATGAATTTACAAATACAGAGCAACATGTTTGAGAATCACTGCCATGACAGCACCTCATGGTGTATACATTGCTGCACCTCAAATGTGTTGTTTGCAAATAAATGAACTGTCAAAACAAGCACTTCTGAAAACATCTGGTAAAGACAGACATAAAACCACTGTGGAGGTGCCTGTGAGATACCTGGGGGCTCCTCCAAACCCAGCTGAGTTCTGCTTAAAGCTTGATGCAGAAGATTTACTATCTGAAGTACTGCCATTTACTGCAATCAGTAACTACAGTACCTTTGCATGAAGACACCAATAACTAAAATAACTCAGTTATCTGAAAGTTAAGTTGCTGCTTTCAGTGTTTTCCTTACAATCATTATTTCTCCAGTCTTGTTCTGAGAACATATTTTTGGGGAGGGAAGGAGGGATAAATTTGAAGCAATGCATGCAAATACCAACACGTGGTTGTTTACTTCCCTTAATTCACTTGAAACAACAGGTGTAGGAAGGGGGAGAAAAACAGTAGTTCCAGGCCAAAGGGGGCCCCATCAACCTCAACAATCAATGGTAAGCACAAGCTCCATTCAGCAGTAAAAGCTTGTTTACATTCATTTGAATTGTTTAAAAACATTTAGAAAATTTTTCCACTTACAAATCCTTTGAAGGCTGGTATATGATTTACAGCTGTGTTATACTCTTAGCAGACACAACCTGACTACATTTTATTTGCTAGACTGGATGAAATGCCTCTACATGAAGCAAAACCTACAGCAGATCATAACAGGCAACCCTGCTGTGCCCTGGGACAGCAAGCTTTACATATGTAAGTCAAATAGTGCCATCAAGTGACTACCTTGCACTACCACTCAATACGTTTAAAACAAGACACAGGGAACTTCTAAGGGAAACTTACTTGTTTTGTGCTTCCAGGAGTTTCAGTGCACATTCTTCCTGCAGGCAGAGCGTGGCCTGTTCTGTTTCTTTTGCCATGAGGGCTTTGGCTGCCTCCAGGTCAGCTTCATATTGCTGCTGAGCTTTCTGCACGGCCTGGGCACCTGCAAGGCTGTC
Source organism: Cettia cetti (assembly GCA_013401135.1). NCBI lineage: Eukaryota > Metazoa > Chordata > Aves > Passeriformes > Sylviidae > Cettia > Cettia cetti. Next base: position 44,899 of record VZUI01090231.1, read on the forward strand.
CTCCAGCTGCTGCAAGTTGTTTTGCTGCTCCTTCACCAGTTTCTCCAGCTCTAGAATTTTGGCAGCTTGGTGATCTTGAAGTTGAATCATTTCAGCTTCACGTAGTTCAAATTGTTTTTGTAAGTTTTCCTTCTCAGATTCTGCTCTGCTTTGCAGTTCTATGTGCAATAGTGATAACTTCTCTTCTGCTAAGATTCTCTGGGCCTCACTTTCACATTGCCATTTCTTCTCTTTTTCTTCATACATATGCTCTATTTTCTGGACTTCTTTTCTTAATTCATTTTTGTGATCCTCAGAAATTTTATATTTTACCTGTGAAGACAATTATTTAAAAGAAAAAAGAAACTGAAGTGAATGAAGTGAACACTCTCAGGCATTTAAGGTCTTGGAAAGATTAAATTCCTGCAGTGAAGTAACCCTTCTTAGTAAAAGTAAGGCTGAAGTGACAATTCATAAACTGGCATGCATTAAATTCAACTCTACACAAAACAGTTCTGTAGTACAAATTACCTTTTCCATTTCTTCTTTCAGATGCTTTTCATTTTGCTCAGAAAACTCTTTGTGTTTTACAATCTCTTCCTTTAAAAGCCTTATTTCCTCTGAGAGCTCTGCAATACGCTGTTTCTCAGGGCTGGGGAGAGCAAGCTTGGCTTTGTGCTCTTCCCCCAACACAGCCACTTGCTCAGCCAGCTCCATCTCAACCTGACATGCTACATCCTGAGCACTCTGGAAACACAGTTTGGTGATTTCTGGAAAGGAAAAAAGAAAAAAGAAAAAGAAAAATCCAAGCCAGACAAGAAAATTGCATTCTGGAATTGATTTTAACAGATGTCCAAAAATAAAGCTGAATGTTGTCAGTGATGCAATTTATCAGTAGCCATGCTAACTATAGAACAAGGAGAACCCTTCAGCTGGATGATTTTATATTCTGTTCCATTTTATCACCACCTTGGGAATTTAGCAGTATTAACACACACAGAATAATCAGAAAACCTGTGGCAGGAACTTCCTCCTTATCTGCAACAGCAAGAGGAGCAGGATTTATGGAAGTTTTATCTCCTCCTTTGCACATCATATTTGCACAAGGCATTTCCCCAAAAGTCAGATGAGACAAATCTCTAAACATTCTAATTTAAGCAGCTTTGATATTCTCTTGAGTATTAAAAATAAATAACTGAAGACAAGAAATATAAGTGCAAATTAAAAAAGCTCTCCTAATCGTTTTAGCCAACATACAGTGGAACACAATTATAATCACATGTGTTAAATTAGCTAAGTTATGTACAGTTAGTCCAAATGTTTGTAAGACAGTGCCCTTCTAGGCATCAAAAATGGAAAGCTGATCAGCTCCTTTTAGCAACTGCTTCACAGTTCTAGTAGTTTTTACTACTAATAACAATTTCAGGTCACCACATCTTCAGAAGTGCAACTCCACATGCCCATAAGTGCCTGATGAAAGGGATTTTAACATCTGTTAAATGTTCGTCCTAGTTTAGGGTAAACTATTAAGTTGAAAACTTCTTCAGACAAGCCTGTTTAAAGAGAAATACAAGGCACACAAGCAGCTTACTGTTTCCCTTCCCAAGCTGTCAGACCATCCTACCTTTAGAATGATCTTCTGAAAGTTGGGCACGGAGCTGCTCAAGCTCTAACCAATGCTTTCTTTTCATGGCCTCAATTTCTGCTACATATTTGTCTGACAGATCCATCTTCATTTTCATCAAGTCCTCCTTATACTGAAGTGCAAGGGAGGATCTTAAGGAATCCAGTTCATGCCTGTGCTGTTCTGTAAGTTGTAGCTGCAAACTGCCAAGTTCTTCCTAGAGAAATAAAGGGTTAGGAAGAGATCTTTAGCTTCTGAGAAACCACGATGAGAATCTTTCAATGAGAGGGAGGAAGATTGCTTTCCCAAACTCTTAGTCAACTTGAAACAAGATGAGCCAAAATGTTGCTATCTTTAGTTACAGCAAAGTGCATGAAAATAGGGGCATAAATGTAAGAGAAGCATCTTGGCTTGAAGAGAACAAGGACAGGCACAACTAACTACCACAACTACAGAAAAGAGAAACACTATTAATTCTGCACTTTTGTAGAACAGATAAGCTCCTTTCTCAACACAAGATAACCCAAACAGCACATAAAATTACAGAGCACTGTTCCAGCTGTTCTACTCTACAGCCTCTCTGAGGCTGAGAGCTATTTAAAGTTGGTAATTTACAATATTCTTCTCAAAAATAATTAAGCCCTACTAAACATCTGAAATTACTCTTTGTAAGAGCTATGAATCAGACATCAGTTTTCATACAGGGGATGTAAAGAACAGTAGAACTTCTAATATATCAAAAATCCTACCTGTTGTTGTTCAAGCTGCTGATTTAGCTGGCCAAATGCAACACTTCTCTCTTTCTCAGCAGTGTCTTCAAAGAGCGTGACAGAAGAACTGAGAAAAGGGTTTTAAAGTTTAAGCCTGTGATATGTCATGAATCAAGTTAAATTTACTTCAGTTACAGTGTAGTACTGAAAACAGGCAACAAGCAACTATAACTGCTCAGGACTGGGCTCATCCCAATAGGTTCAGATGCTAACACCATCTTTTATGTTAAACAAAAATAAAATGGAAGCATGCCATCATAAAAAGAAAGGAAAAGGATCAGATCACCTGATGTCCCCTGCTTGATCTTGACTCATTTCCAACTCTGACAGTGAATATTCTGTCAGTTCTTGCTGTTTCTGACGCAACAAAGTCAATTCTTCTTTGTAGTTTTCTTCAGCAGCAATTAACTTGTTTTCAAAATAAAGTCTCAGTTGTTCCAATTCAGCTTCATGCTCCCTGTTTCTCTGCTGACGCTGCTGTTCAAACTCTTGTTTTAAACACTCTATTTCTTTTACCTGTGATGCTCGAGCCAGGAGCTGCTCTTTTAGTTCTGGAAAGGAGGCAAAACCAACACAAGCACTAAGAATACATATCTTTAGGCTAAGCCATTCTGTGAAGTTTAGATTTAGTTGCTGAGTGTCAGTGGTTTAGGAATGGAATTGCCCCATTAATGTTTCCACTAAAAATACCGTGAGCCACTCCCTTCTCAGTAGGAGTCAGAAAAGGCAGAGACCACAGGTTGAGGTAAGAACCATTTACTGGAGATAGCACTGAGATAAGAAAAATGGACAAATATTCCTTCCTCTGAAGACATTCTCAGTTACACTGCATTTAGAGAAACCATCCTCATGCTAGGAATCAAATGCACCAGCACACTGTTAGCCCTCCTTGCTTTCTTGTAGCCCAGGACTAGGTAAGAAGCAGAGCAGCAATCCCATCATGCAGCTGCTATGATTTGAATCCTACCATCAACCCAAATCCATGGTCAAATCATCCCTCAAATGAAGAACAGCAGGGTAAAACAAAACACCTTGAAGATCTCACACACCAAAACAGATCCTCACCTGGACCTGGGGCCTGCATTCTGGTCCCACCACCTTCAAGAAAGATGAAGAAATAGAAAGGGTCCAAAGATGGGATTGTGAGTGATTAGAAACATGGAAAGATGTGTGAAATGTTAAAGATTAGGGCTACAGAGAAGAATTCCAGCAAATACTATAAAGTGCAATGTACTATAATTCTGTAATATCAAACTAAAAGATGAAATAGTCAAGGTCAAGTCTGCCTAGATAGAAAAAATTACTTATTTAGTGTATGACCAAACCAACCAACCCAAACCATACCCTAACACACTTCAAAAGCTACCTATGGTTATACTATTCAGAAAATCTGAAATAGTATTTGAAGTATGTTATATATGCCTTCTATTCTAACTACCCCAGCAGAACTCAAGAACCTCATGTTAGAGCCTCAACACAAGGAGAACATTGGCAGAGTCATGGTCTCCAAGGTTTTTTTTCTCCTCCAGAAGTTCTTTAATGTGTCATACATGTCTATGCACACACATCTAAGACATGTGATATTTTATTTCAAAAGTGTATGTCATCTCCAACATTTGCAACAATGCAAAACTGGCCATTTTATTTAATACACCTGGGTATTACAACAAAGACAAATAGGAGCACATTATTGCACTGACCAGCATTTTCTCCAGTTTTTAATTAAATATTTAATTTGACATTTCACTGAAAAACCTTTCATCAGAGATTTTTATAGTGTGCAGGAAGGGAGTGGGAAGGGAAAAGCATAGGAGCAAGCTTTGCCCCACAGTCTTTCTGACACTGCAGAACCTGTTATCTGACACTGACTCACGTCAATCTAGAGACAGATCATTGGGCTACAACCCACTGACACTGTGGCCCTCCTGTGTGTTTCTGGTACACAGTGAAAAGAATTTTGTGTCAATAATGTGTACTTCTGTATGAAGAAGAGGCAAAAATTAAGAACATACCACTGAGCTCTTGTCGATTTGCTCGGGTACTGTCAAGCTGAGACCAGAGCTGCCTGATTTCTTCTTGTGACTGAGCTTGGAGTTGCTCATGCTTGACCTGAAGTTGGTCCAGCTACAAAAAAACCCCAACAAGTTAAAACCAAAAAAACACTCCACCACTACTTGTTAAACAGTTTTGTTTTCAGGGCTTATTTCACATGCAAGAGACACTTCTGTCAGAAATAGGTGGAAACAGTGTCAACACCACTCTCTGCTCCTGACAGTATCAGAGATACTGAGTAGCAGCATCTCAACTATTACACCCACTCCTCTGAGAGGGAAGAACTTGTTCCTGATGCCATAATTATCCTCACTGGCAAAAAATATATAAGACATTAGCCAGATTAAAAAAAAAAAAAAGTGAGAACCAGAAAATAAGGAATATAAATACAGAGAAAGAGATGGCATAAAATGGCACAAAGGAAACTGCATTCCAAAGATTTTGAACTCCTAGGGAAACTCCCAGAGTATTTACCTGCCTCATGATGCATTTTGCTTTTTCAATAACATCCCTAAATACAAACAGGTCACCCAAATGATGTGGTCTACTTTTTGTTGCATAAAGAGTAATCAACTCCTCTGAACAACTAAAGAAATGTCATTTACCTCCTTCTGAAGATCCTCTTCTTTTTCTTGGCTTTTCATCTTTATGTCTTCTAGGAGTTGGTTATGTTCAGCCTGCAGCTGTTCATGTAATTTTGTGATGGCTAACTGGTGTTGCCTCTCCAATTCTATACATTTCACTAAAATTAAAAATTAGTTCTGTTACTCCCTTATCCCAGTTAATGAATAACCTGTACAATTCTGTGCAACAAAAATAGGAATGCATGTCTCTAGCTTAAGCACTAGCTTTCAGGGAATCACAGAAATGTTTGAACAGTGAAGTATTTGAAAGTCAAATGTTTCCATGCATTGCTTCATAGTTCTCTGCATCCCACACTGTTAGCTAGCAAAGAGCCATTAAGCCTCAACTATTCACAATCCAAATGCAATCTTTTGTTAGGAAAAGCTGCTATTAATATTAATCACAGTTTTGATTAACTCAGCAACTGTCAAAACAGGTTTTCAGATGGCAGCAAAACAACACCTCCCTTTAATATTCACCTCACATCTCATACTCTGTGGAAGTCAAAAAACAAGAATGCTATCCAGGTTTAAACAGTTTTTCATTTACATTCATTCCTCCAGGTTTTAAACAGTTTTTCATTTACAACCTGTTGTCTAGACAGTGCCATGCTATTGTCCCTGTTTTTAAAGAAGGCTACATAAATACATCTTGTATTTGCTTTTAGACATGTTGTAAAATCACTAGGCTATGTTCAATGAAACAGCTGCCTCCCAGACCATGATACTTACTTTTAGATTGTACATTCTCAACAGAAAGAAGCCCAAGCTCTGCTCTGACTTTTTCCAAATCCATTTCCAGAGATTTCTGCAGTGCGATCATCTCACTCTGATGTTTCTCACACAGCTCCTCACACACATTTTTTAAACATCTATCTGACTCTAATTCCCAGTCTCTTTTGAGGGTCTAAGAGAGTAAGACATGCATTATATTAAAGCAAACACGTTTAGTAAATTAATAATTTTTTTCTCCATTTATTTGTCCTCTACAATAAATGTGTAGCAGATCTGGGACTTGTACCAGCTCTTGTTTTCTGAAAGGAGCTTTATTTTTTTCTTGTATAAAGAACAGAATTTGTACCTCTAATGCCTGGACATGTGTCTCTTCCATTTCCAATTCTATTTTCTTTCTCTGGTCAACTGTGAAATAAAATACTTATTAATAAATTTGTGGAAAATATTATTAAATGGTAAGTAGAAATACGGATGAGATTACAATTTTCAACATCAAATTCAGGACTGAAATGGGCAGGCATAGAGCAGGGCAAGATGCTGAGTTCAGTCCATACCTGCTGTTATGTTATATCCCACTAGTTCACTTTCATTTTAGAAAACAAGCATTCTAGGACTTACAGCTGCAAAGACAACTCAGAAAGTAAAGGTCAATTTAATTAGTAAAGCCTGCTTAGGTCTACACAGAACATGATACTAAAAAGAAAAATAAAGATACAAATTCAAATGACTCTTGATGTCATTTTAACATTTCAGTGCATACCACTACGAGCACAGAATCATCTCCAGAAAGACAGAAAGAGTAGCATGCAGCAGCTAGGAAAATTCAAACTTCTGCTACAAATGTTTAGGAAAAAAAGACCGCAAGACAGATGTATCTGCTCAGTTATCACTAACACAAATAGATTCTTTCTTTCTAGCTCCTCCCTCAATTAATTCCAGCTGTTCAGCTCTTTTTTTTGATTTGCAGGAACCCTGTAAAGGCCTATCCTCCCCCTTCCCACAGCACAGTTGCCTAGGCTTATTTATAATATTTAATAGTTTACAATATGAAACCATTATTTCAAGTCTTTCCATGGGAAATGAAAACAGAGATTAAACTGGTATTAAGTTACATTGGCAAAACACACCCTAAGAGCATTGATATGAAGAACTGCATCTTCATCTCCTCCTGCTCCCAAATCCCACTGTGCTATCAGTTCATTGCACTACTGGTGGTAACAAATGGTTTCTACTTTAGGTCAGAAAGAAACACCCTTAAATGAATGCTGTCCTCTTCTTAGGGAAAGGCAACTAAAGGAATGGTTTCTAAACCTTATTTCAGAGCTCAGAGCAGTGTGATAAGCAGTGCAGAGCCTAGCTGGAGCTCTGCAACTAGCAGTATTCCCCATGTATCCATCTGAATAGAAGGAAAGCTTCTTTACTGTGAGGGTGACAGAGCCCTGTAACAGGCTGCCCAGAGAGGCTGCGGAGCCTTTTTCCCTGCAGATATTCAAAACATGCCTGGACACAATCCTGTGCAAATTGCTCCCAGTGAAGTAGGGGTTTGATGATCTCCAGAGAGCCCTTCCATCCCAACCAGCCTGTGCTTCTGTAAACTTCTTCAGTGAAGTGCTGCAAGATTCACCTTTCCCCAGAAATTCCTCAAGCTCTGCCATACGGGTCAGAAATGATCTGACCTGGAATGAGGGAAATTTCCCAAACAATGCCAAGAGAATCATCAGCAGACCTTCAGTATTATGAGGTGCAACTGCCTTCTGCCTCCTGCCACATTACAATCTTGGATGAAGCACAAAGGACACCCAGCTACAAGTTCTCACCAAGCCTTTCAGTTCCTTCCCCACTCCTTCCTAATACCAGGAGAGTAAGCCAGGAAGCATTCACATATCTTCTCAGAAAGACAACAGTAGTGCTGACTTAGGGCAGGAAAAACCCTGACAAAACATAAGGGAGAAGAGCTCTACTCTTTGCACTGCTCAAGTTCTTTATGAGAACCTGGTCTAAAGCCTCCTGAAAGAAAGTACTTCAGTTTAGCACTGATTTATAGACGAAGAACAACTAAACTTAGGTCTACACAACTTCATTTTCATGTTTACAACATGCACTCTCGGACATGGCAGTCCTGCCCCTATTAGAGCTTATTCACAGCTAATTCACATTCCAGCTGTCATTCACAGGCCAGCTCTACACCTGTGCAGGGAGAAAACACTGATTCCCCAGCTTTAATACCTAGTTCTTGTTGATACTTGGACTTAAGGTCTTCTTTTTCCTTCAGACACTGTTCCTTCATCCTCTCCCACTCCAGCTGGTGGCGGCTTTGCAGAATCGCTACCTCCTGAGCACGTTTGTCATTGAGCATCTCCCGCAGCTCCATGAGGGCAGTCTCCTTCTCTTTCCTCAAGTTGGACTGCGTAAGCTCCAGCTGAGAGGTGTGCATATTGTTTAAGGTCAGGCGTAAAGCTTCCAGTTCAAGGCTGTGCAGTGTCTGCAGTGGAGTAAAAAAGGGTTTCTCCCTCCCCTCTAATGAAATGTGCTCGCTTTTTCATGACAAGTTTCAGTTTTGACTGTTAAACACATTTAAGTTTTGCCTTCCTGTACTTGGAGAACATTTCTTTGTGGCAAGGATCCTTAAAGGAGCTCTTAAAATAAGATGCTATAATGAGACTTGAATGTTTTCAGTGCAGCGTAAAAAGATTTCCTTACCTGCCTCTTAATTTCCTACAAAATATCCTGTATCTGTTACATCCTCACATCAAAGCAGATCACAAGCCTTTCACTGTCTATTGAAAGAATTCCTCATGTTTGCTGTTGGTTATAATTCGTTAACAAAGTAAAGTGTTAAGTGACATTGGAGAAGTAGAAATAAAATTAACCACTTTTCAATTCTTAAGTAAACTAGGAAGTAAAAGTCAGGTTTTCACACTTCAGCTTAGCAGGAAAGCATACCTAATTATTAACAGTGGGATAATTAACAAGTGGGAGGGGTTTATGTCCTTCATAAAATTTACTTGTTAAGCTTGCCAAGACAAAAAATTACAAAGCTATTTTTTCTCTTAAAACCATCAATTTGAACATCCAGCTTTCTTCAGAATTAATGTTAAAATATAATTGCAGTGAGGATTCTGGAGAACTCCTCTAAAAATATCTACTACCACCACCAAGAGAACACTCCTTTTCCTTTGGTTGCAGCACTCTGTAATAGCCACAAAAATTAAGAAGGCTCCTTGATTTCTGTGTATGCTGGAGATCATCAACAGTCAGCTAAGAACTGTATTAATCACTGTGTTTCCTGTTTTTTACCTGGGATTGGAGCTGAGCTTGCTCATGCTCTTCTCTGTGTGTGGCTTCCATTTGCTGCTGGAGTTCATCTAGGAGGTGCCTCTGCTCCTCCTTCAGCTCAGCACGGAGCTTCTCCATTTCCTCTGAGTGTTTAGCAGCCAGCTCGGAGATTTCCCGGTCGTGCTCTCGTTCATGAACCTGCAGAGAAGACTCTGATGAAAAGCTTTCTTCAAAATATGCTTCTTTAGCCCTAACTATGAACAGAATTCTCCCCTCTTCCTGACCCCAAATCAAAACCACCCCAGAATAAAACCAATAAAGAGAATCTTGTGTCTTTATAATGTTTACACTGCTTACATGACAACGCAAAATTACTTTATTTTTCCAAAACAAACTCAATTACAGCAGGTACCTTTTTTATAATAGCAATCTCTTCCTTTCTTTTTTCTTCCAACTTCTGTTGTTCTTCCACTTTCTCTTTTATTTCAGCATTTAACTCCTTTATCTGAAAACAGGCATACAAACATTTGCAATGGCTACCTTAAGCATTCTGAAATCCCACGACTCCTGCAGTTACCAGGGATTCCTACCTCTCTCTCGTGTGCCAAACTCACTTCAGTTAATTCAGCAAGGTGCTGAGTCTCCACCTTATCCAATTCCTCTTTGTAATGCTGCTCCATCTTGGACTGAGCCTCCTGGGCAGCCTCACAGGACTCCTGCAAGCGAGCCTCAAGCTCCAAATGAGCCTTTTTCAACTGGGTAATTTCTTCGGTGAACTGGCTTTTTTCCTTGCTGTATTCAGTAGTCTTTTCCTTTATTTCAGCAGTAAGTTTATTAATTTCTTGATTGCTGAGGTTTAACCTGTCCTCATAGCTCAGCCTTTCACACTTCTGTATTTCTTTGATGTTTTCCATTTCAGCACTAAGTTCATGGATGTTTTTCTCCAAGTCCTCAATGATGCTAGCATTCTCTGCTAGTGCTTTTTCTGCTTTCACTAGATCCTTCTCCACATTGGTTAATCTCTCTCTTAAGGCTGTTTTTTCCTTCAAAAGAAGTGCTAAATTTTGTTCTTTATTATTGATTTCAGCCTTGAGCAACTTTTGCTCTTTTAGCAATGCCTCTTCAGATATGGTTTTCTGACTGAACAGCTCTGCTATTCTCTGGTTTTCAGCCTTCTGAGCATTGAGCTGGCTTTGCATCCAATCCCTTTGACTTTGCAAAGCTGCCAACTGACGGCCAAAAAGAGCCTGCACTTGGCTTGCCACGGGATCAGAACCCATTTTCTGCTCCTGAACATCTCTCACTAACTGCTCCTGGGTTCGCAGCTGCATCATCAACATGTCTCTTTCCTCCTGGAGGTCTTTGACCATTTCTAGCCAGGTAGAGGGGTTTAACATTTGTGTTAGAGATGGCTGGCCTCCATCCTCACCCTGCTGCTTTACTAGAAGCATGAGTTTATTTTCAAGTTCTTTCTCTTTCTCCATTTTTTGAAGTTCTTCTCCACAACAGATCCCTGCTTCACGTTCTTCCTCCAGTTCCACACGCATATGAGAGAGCTCAGACATGCCTTTTTCCCAGTTTTGAACAGTGTCTTGGGTGTCCTGATAAGGCATCTCCAAGGCTGACTCCTGATGGAGCTGTTCAGTTGGCTTCAGATGTGTCTCTGCCAAACACATCTCATCACCCTCTGTGTCACCGTGGTCTCCAATTCTGCTTTGCTGCAGGGAGCCATCTGACACATATGAAACAAAGGCCTCTGCTCTCACCTCTGCCTCTTCAAACATGTCTTGAGCCAAGCCACTAAGACACATCCCCTCATCAAGGCTAGAGTCTACTGGAGAAGATAGAAAACCCCTGCTGGGTTCTAGGAGCACGCTGCTGTCTAACCCAAACGTACTGCATCTGCCCTCTTCAATGGCATGGCCCTCTGAGGAGCTGGACACACAGGAGTCTTCTGGAGTTTCTGTGGAAATGAGGTATTTGGCCAATATACCTTCATCACCACTGAAAAGCCCTAGTTCTGACAAGGGTTCCTCAGACAGGTTCTCCCCTTCACTACTTCCATTACCCTTTGTGATCCCTGAATTCTTTGTTTCTTCTAATTGACCCCTGGAGGAGTGATGCTGGAACTCCAGTTCTCCCTGCACTGGCTCATCTCTGCCTTCTGACTGCTGTGCTCTGTCCCACCTCTCCTCAAGACCCACTCCCTGCAACTGAGACATCCCTGATAAAACCTGCTTTTCCCTCAATTCCAATAACTTTTTACTGGAGACAATCTCTCCATCACTTTTTCGCCTGACATCTGTCCTTTTTTCAGCCATGTAAAGCTGCTTTTCATTTAATTCCTGGATGTAGGAATTCATTTTCTGAATCTTTTCAATCGAGGGCTGTTTTTCTTTTTTATATTGCTGGGCTTCCTTCACTTGCTCTTCTGAATAAGAAAGTTGGTACTTAAGGCCATCAATTAAATCCTTGTATTTAGTTTCTATTTCAGATTTTTCCCTCTGAAAGTCTTCCCGTTGATTTTCCAGTTTCTTCCTCAAATTTTCTTTACTAATTTCAGATTCTCGAAGCCTTATTTTTAAGTCAATTACTATGCCATTCAAATTCCGAATGTGTTCTTCAGAATTCAAAGCACAGAGTTCTTTTTTTAACTGTTCCAGTTCATTTTTGTATTTTAAAATAATTTCTTCCTCATAGACCTGCTTGGCTTCTGCAATCTCTCTTCTGTGACACTCCTCCAGCTCATTCCTCAAGTTATCCAACTGTCTGCAAATGTCCTTCTCATGAGTAATTTTCAGTTCTTCAATACATTGCTGTTCTTTCACTTTGGATAAAGCAATTTCTTTTTTTAATTCTGTTATTTCTGAGTCCCGGAGAGAAAGGGTGTGCTGTAGTAGAGACAAGCCAGATCTTTCTGATGTCAGTAGATCTTGAAGACTTTTAATAAATTGTTCTTTTTCATCTATGTTTTTGTGCAGCTCTTGCATTCTATCTTTCATATCCTCTTCCATTTGGGCAAGCAGATTTTCTTTATCTTTGGTATTCTTAAAAATAAAACACTACATATAAAATATGCCATGGTTTCATTTCCTTAAGCTTCATGTTTTTAAGTTGCATTCAGAAATAACAATGTTTAAGGTTTCTATTTATGGCACTACTAGTTACATTCTTAAAGGAAACCTAACCTTAAGCTGTTCCATCAATGTATATTAGTCATCATGATCCCTGTAAAATTATTTCTACATAAAAGGACTTTTTCATTAATATGTCCCTATAGCAAATTCAAGTTACCAAATTTGAAATTAATTTATTATTATTATTATTTTTAAAAAGTATGTTTTTACCTTTTGAGAAGACTCCAGCTGAACTTCCAGGTCATGTGCTTTCTCACGCAGTCCCACCAACTGTGCATTTTGCTCTCTGAGACAATCCTGGAACAAGGATATTTGCTGCTGGGCTTCTAATTCCTCATTTTTCCTGAGACTTTTACTCCTCAGTATCTCAGTAACCTGGACACATAAAAGCAACTCACAGTCAGGAGAAAGTATATATCCCAACACCTCACACACAAGACTCACTGTAAGGAAGTGTAATTACAGATTTACCCTAACTCTTTCATTCTCAAGGAATAAAAATCATCCAAAAAATGCAGACAACACTTGATATGTTTTAGATACTAAAAAGATGCAAATGTTAGATAATTCATCCCTATGGTGAATCTTCCAACATTATAAACATATAAATACAGCATAATGAACCATACTGAATTCCTCCAATACAAAGCAGAACTTCCAGTGGACTGGACATGTCATTAAGAGGACAATGAACAAAACCAGTCTTCTCTGCAAAGAATTTACAGCTCATTACTAAAGGTTGGGTTTTTTCCTCTCCACATTCCTTCAAATGAAAGGAAAACATTTCCCCCATTGGGGTAACAGAAAACATGTTTTATTTAATATATTTTTCTCAATATGTAGCTAAAACCAAAGAAGAATATCTAAGTTAGTATTAGTGCTTTCATCTGTTATCAGTGTTGACATTCTTCCACAATTGACCCACTGGACTTACTTGGAATATGCCTGAAATGCTATTTAGAGGTGATCCTTGTCTTTCAATGGCTGATGGTGCAAATACCAAGCACCTGTTGAGCAGCCCTCACTTTTACCATATTTTGCTGTTGCAACCAGAACTGTAGATAGAAATCTGTATTTTTTGTTACTTTATTCTTTAGCAGACAGGTACAATTTCATTTAGCAGACAGTTTGCATAAGCAACTCCTTTAAGGTAATTCCTGGACTAAAAAGCCTCAGTTTTTATTTTTAGATTTTTAAACCCTTTTCTCTTCCTATCCAGATCTTTAGAGATATGTAATCCCACATAGGGCAATTCTTATCCTGCAAACCTGAGACAGTTACTACACAGAAACATTTCTCTTTGGTGTATACTACAAGGCTCCAAGGACAACAAATACATAGGTTCAGAGAGAATAGAACCCCTAGAACACTGAGCATCACCAAGGAAGAATAAAGCACTTTTAAAAATACATTTTAAAGCAGAGAAAGGCTGCAGTACATCTCATTATCCAGGGATTAGATCCATGCTCAACCTGCTGCACTGAAGCAGGCTCCTACGTGTCACAGAGGCTGCTTGAACTGTGTTATTTTAAATTTCTTTCTTTGAGCCAAGTCACATTACCTCAGCACAGCAAGCTTCTGTCTAACAGCTGAGATGTTCCAGTTGCCCAAGCAGAAACTCATAGATTTCTCTGGCAAAGGACAAATGATCACATGCAAACTCAAATTAAATAGCAACAGTTGTGTAAAGGCTACAAACCACTTGTGGCAGGACATTGCCCTACCACAGAAGGGCTTATCTGTTCTGCCTATCAGCTGGTGCAACAGCAGAGGGCACCTTCCCCCTCACAAGAATTTGCTAATTGGGGAAATATCTCAGGATGGACATCTGTCTGGTAGTGACATATTTGTAGCAACACAAAGTTGACATTCCCAGCTAACAATAAATTTCTTGTCTTGGGAGAGAGATTGAAGGAAGATAAGCTTGGATTTCTGACTGACAGACATTTAACTTTACAAACTATAAAAGCTACACCAAAATTTCCCAAGGCAGACATCTTCTGCCACATTCTGTGGAAATGTGTGGGGCTCTTCCCCAAAGTTGGGATGCCACTTTGTGGTTGCTCTCTCAGGAGTTGAGTGAATCTGAATGAAACTCATCATGAGTTTGATATTAAGTTACACTGACTCCTAATCTATACTACTTCTTTGCTAGCTATAAGATAGCTACCTTTATGTTGTGCACTGTTTTATGTAACCTACCAGTAGTTCTTTAACCTGTGTAGTACAGAACTCTGTTTAAGGCCATTTGTCCGTTAATCTTCTGCCTACTCAGTAAATAACTCATTTTGTGACAGATCTGATCTGCAATTCTTAAGAACTTGCAAGCCAGAGCAGTTTAGGTGTGCCTCACCTGAATTCAAGCTGCTGCCAAAAATCTGCGCCTAAGGCAGGGCTTGTCTGACGCTTTCACTCGGTCCATAACACCACTAACAACATCGTGTAAATTCCCTAACAAGGGCTTAAGTGATGAACAAAGAAGTGCAATGACCTTCAAAACATTATGCAAGTGGAAAATATGAGGATATTTCCAGGACCTCTCTGTAGCACCCAGGAAAAAACCCTGCCTCGCCCTGAAATCGTTTCCACTGCTGTGCTACAAACTGAACTATGAAGAGTTACATCATCAGCTCAACGTTTTTACTTTCACAATCTAAAGTTGTTCTTGCAGTCTCTGCAAGGACACCCAGACTGGAGGAGAGGCACACCTGATGTAACTGGAGCTGTAAATCATGCATCTGACCAGCCACATGTGAAGCCTCTTCCTGGAGCTCATCCCTGTCTTTCTTGGCCTGTTGAAGGCAGGTTGTTAACTTCCTGATGATTTCATTCTGCTCTTGAACCGTCATTTCCTACAGGGGCCAGAAGAAGTGCACTTTTAACATAAGAATATTCTTAACATATTTGCAACCAAGTAAGTTTTCTTAAAGCAAAGCCATTACAGAGTCTGTAGTTACACTTCAGTTTTAACTAACTTGCACCAAAGAAGTCTGTGTCCAAAGATGATGGCAGGCATGATGGAGGAGGAATCTTAAACTGATTTCAGAGATAAAAAACCTAATCAAAAGTGATTTTAAAAACAAATTATGGCATACCAGCAACGAAATAGGTATTTTTACTTCCAAATTTGTAACTCTTATGGATGTAAAAAGCAATCAAGTTTTCAAAATGGATATAATGAATATTTAGTACCCCCTAAATTGTTTCCTATCTGCCAGCAATTCTCTTCAGTCATGTGAGAGGAAACTAAAGAGATAGGATACATTAATCCTATTTTACTGGAAAGGTCTTTGTTTCCCCAATCCCAGAATGAGGAAAAAGAAGATAGAAAGGGGAAAGTAACTAGTCTTAGAAAGCACCTGGTAATAATTTACCTTTACACAGAACTGCTACAGAAAGGTGAAGGTGAAGTACTTCTCACTAAAAAAAAATAGGTTTTTGAGTCTTGAGGCCTAAATATTTATAGGATTAAAATAAGGTAGTATTATCCCATTACCCAATTCTGTGAAACATACCTGAAGCTGCATAGAATCATTGTGCTGGGTGAGTTGGTCCTGCAGCTCATTCATCTGTACAATGAGTGTTTCCACTGCTTCCTGTTTCTCCAGCAGTCTGCTCTCCAGCTCAGCTATCCTGGCCTGACACATCTGAGCATCAGCCTGGCTGTATTCTGCAGCAGGATTTATCCTATCTTTCTTCAGAAAAGAAACAGAAATGCATTTATTCACTAAAAATACCATTTCCGGTTTGTGATTAGGCTGAAAACAAATTCAGCTTCAAGATTAAGTCCTGGGCAAATTCTACTTTAAAAGTAATTCAACACTGGGACATTGTATCTAATAGAAACTTTACATACATAAAATCCTTAACACTTAAAAATTTCAAATTAAAAATGATCACAGATAATATGTTTTTCATGATAGTTTAAGGCACAAAAGTAAAGTAAGAATGTCGTGATTCTACAGCACCAAATGGTGGCAACATGCCATTTTGACATCTATTGGGATTTAAATACCTCCAGTAGTGAGTAAGGAAGCAGAATTTTACCAACTTAAACAGAGCTTTTACATCCATCTGGCTGGAGAACAGTCTACCAAAGGAGAAACAATGTAAAGCTCTGCCATTAAATTTCAGTGGTTTCTTAGGAGCAACATTGTTACAATCCCTGTGGAGGATACAGTATCTCATGTTTTATTTTGAATACTTTTTGGTTATATTGTATGAAACAATGAAAAATGAACCCTAAAACAATTCAAATTTCTCTGGGCAGAGTCTATGATTTTATAAAACCCCATTTTCTTAGCAACCAATTTTCACAGCCAGTACATGTACATACAGAGAAATGTCTGTTTTATACCATAAAATAGTGAAATCACATCAGTTTCATCTTATTTGATAACAATGTTCAATTAATCATTTTAGCAATCAATTATCACAGTCTTCTTTCAGCTCTATCCAGCATCTTTTACTAAAGATGCATCCTTTCACTTACTTCAGTTGCATGATCACCCAGTGGCTCCCAACCACACAAATCAGTGCTGCCCTGGTAAATAAACAAATAAAACAAACACTAAATCATAGCTATTTTAAATAAAAAATAAGGAAAAACAGAATTATTTTGGAAACACCTTAAGGTCTGTGTTGTGAGAGACTGACTTCATGCTAAATTCAGCTGGCCATTCATGGTGAAATGAACTAAACTTAAAAACAAAAGTATTATAATGTCTATTTAAATTTAGGGGTAAGCCTCAACACTGATTCAATGCTTGATCCTCTGCTGTGGTAGCTGGCAAATATACGAGCAATCTTTACTACTAAAAACTAGTAACTGACAGGAGATTATTTAACAAACGTGATAAAACCATTCAGTTTATGACAGAAGCAACACCTTTTTCTGACACAGATTTAACATAGCTTGATACCTTGAGAGATGTTTCCCTCTCACTAAACTCACAAGACCAAGATGACTACTGCATTATTTGGAAAAGGCAGTCCACAGCTCTCCCTGCATTTTGAGTCTGCTTGAAGTAGTTCCCAATGATTACTGTCTCCCTGGAGGTACCCTCTCCAGGTAACCTAGAATTCCACTTGCTTTACAAACCAGCTATCTTGAAAAAATCTGCTTAGCAGAAGTGATTTTTGTTTGTTTCTCTTTTTTAAATTTAAGCTCACATGAATGTAGCAAGGACACTGAGGCTGAGTGACAAAACACCCAAATTTTATCCCTCATCATTGCAGGTTTGCAAACACACTAGTTTGATGCTATTGTGGTATGTTGTGAAAACACAATAAGATCTAGAGAGATGCTCTTGGTGCAGAAGGCACCAGCTTCCCAAAACTCTTTCCACAGAGAACTTTACTACCTTTAGAGAGTCATTAGTACATACATACCAAAATAAATCAGACACAAGCAGAGTCACACCTTAAATCTGTGGAAATAACATCTATGCTGGCTTTAGAATGGCTACTAAGAACTTGCTGGAATAAATTACAGTTTTTCAGAAAACATTTAGCATATTTGAGCCAGACAAGTGATACAAAACCAAATCAATGCTGTGCATTATAAGGTCCTGGCAGATTTTAATCTGTTGATCTCCCAATCCAGATTTGCCATGTAACCATAAATCATGTGCAAAGATTCCCAGCCACCTAACCCTAAGTCTGCCCAAAGAGAATCCATGGCAGCAAAAGGTGAAAGGCTTCAATTGAGGAGGCTAACAGCTCCCTGGCAATAACACTGCCTAGGCCATACCGTGGAGATGTCTTCCTCAGCAAATGGGATCACTTTGTTAGAGAGTGAACTCTTACAAGTGAAAACAACACCAGTTCACTTACCTCCCAAGGGCAGCTAGCAGCCAGTGAGCTAACTAATGAGCAAAGCAACCACCTGCAGCACTTGTTACCTGCAGACAGGAGTGGAGCAAAGGCAAGAAATACTAACATTTACCTGTGCCTCCCTTGCTGCCTCTGGCAAGTTGGTGTATTCAGCCTGAGCCTCTGTGTCCTTCCCAGCATCTCTGGCTGCTACTGGGTGCTCTTCCTTCGGAAGGTCATGCGCGTGGACAGCCGAGCCCTTCCTCTTCGCCGCCTTTTTCTGCGGCTGCGCGATGTCGCCCTTTGCTTTTCGCTGTCTGAAGTAAGCAAACTGTTCAGGAAAGATTGCAAGAGGTACAGGGAGAGGTAAGCAAGGAAAAAGTAGCAGGACCACAAGATTAACACAGTCATGGGTGACAGAGTTCCTGTCTTGGTAAAATATATACATCTGCAGAAAAACTGCTTTATCTGCCTACTTTCCACAGGTTCACAACATACTGGAAAACTATGCCACTAAGCAACAAATCTCACACCGGCACTAAAGGCTCATTTCCACACAAGAATCAAAGTTTTACTCAGTGAAACTTTGTGTGTCAATGATAAATCCAGAATTACAGCAAGACAAACTAGTTGCCAATATACTAGAAGCATTAGGAAAAAATAAGAATTAAGCAGTCTTTCTGCAAGGCCAGCAAAACCAAGAAGCCCTTTGCCATGGTGCCAGAACCAGCACACCCCTACAAATACATCTAAACAGGTCTTAGCCAGCGTAAGCTTTGAGATGAGGATTCACTTCCGTTAATTTTAATGCTCCTTCCCTGCCACCCCCTTAAGAGAACACAGCAAAACTTCTTCGCCAGAAAGCAGCCTCCAGTACATAAATAGAAAATCAATTAAGCCAGGTCATTTTAATTTCTTCTGTTGAAGAATCAGATGCTCTACTTTATCAGGCTATCACAGTTCTACGAAGCCCCAGGGACCTGTAAAGAATGTCACTGACAATTTATTACCCAACTCTCCCTAACACCCTAAACAGCTTAAAAAGGATTATTGTTATTTTCAACTCCAGTATTGTGTTTAGGCAGCATTTCCAAGTAACATCTCCCCCACAGCAGAAATCCAGACATCCTTCTCATAAGGAAAAAGACTTCTTCAAGGTTAAAACCACAGATTATCCAGTGCAGTGTTATATCCTTGTGATGAGACAAAACAGATAGTTAACTGATGACTGGATGTAAATATCATTGCCAAGTTCTACCTGCAATAAATATGAAAATCCACCGCTTGACAGCTTGGCTTTCCTGTCAAACAGCCACCTTGCAGAAAAACCTTGTCCCATTCTTCTCATTCAGCTTGAAAAGGATCTAGTCCAGTCCCCTCTCCTTACAGGAACTTCTACCTGACAGCTTAGCTACTCAACAGGTGCACAGTTACACATCTGCTACACCCAACAGCCTGTTTAAAAGGTATATTTGCAGAAAGACATCAATTTCTTATCAGCTGATAATCTTATGTACAAAAAGCTTATTTTTAAGATTAACTTCTGTAATTTCTACAGTTAATAATACTGAAATGCAGATTCAATGAATATTGCCAGACTTGTGCCTTTCATAATAAGCAGAATGAACAGACCAAAAAGCTGCAGTGAGACACCAATACTATCCTCTGAAACCAGGTGTCAACTCCAGCACTTGCTGATGGCAATGTATGTCAAAAATAGCCACAGCACTACTTAACCTGATAACATGGGGAAACGGGGCAGGAGGAAACCTGCAGAAAAATGGAGAGCAGATGAAACTGCTGAAGCAGGGAAAAAGGGAATACAGCAGTAAAACAAGCAGAAAAGATGAAAGGCAGAGAGAGTGGGCACTACAGAGAGCAGTTACTGATTCATGAAGGGAGACCAAGTACCTCATATTAAAATACTTGGCATGACTGAACACCTAAACAGGATAAATGTTTAAGTGCACAGGTCAAAGAAAACAGAACTTATTTTGTCCCATTCATATGCACTAAACATATGAACTCATAATACATACAAAATAGATACAAAAGTATCTAACTACACCAAAATTTTATGGAACTACTGGACTTGGTGGAGTGGCTGGATTCAAACATGCTCCAGATTTATGGGAAAAGTTCTATTTAGAGCAATATCGGGTTTCCAAAGCCTTTCATCAGCTACATAGAGTGTCTCTGTAAGAGAATCTCAAATTCACAGCCAGCCATCCAACACAAAGCAGTGAGTGCGAATGTGAAGAAATCAAGACACAACTGCCTCTGCCTCTTGACAGTGAGATCCCATCATGTCTGTTTTGTATGATTTAACCCTCCTTTTGCTTTCTAGAAGCATATGCACAGGTGAAAGCTTCACTTTTAGCCAAGGTGTAGCATTGCCACAGGAACCCTGAGAGTCCTGTCCTCCACAGCATCCCAAGCAGTTGTGGTAACACAAATGCAACTTTCTACAGGTACCAATGCACTGCAACTTCATTTCACCAGGAGCAGTCAGTGAAAAGTGGATGTATTACTTTACGTGCTTCAGAAATTAGTACAAAACCAACACCCAGAGAAAACAGGACAGAGTAGAAAACCACATCAGCACCAAACAGAAACAGGTTGTTCAAACAAACATTACTCCAGCTCTTGGATACAGCAAACATAAACAAAAAGTGCTCTTTGGAAAAAAAAAACCAACAAAAAAACAAGAAATACTTCCTCAAAATGATGAGGTGGGAAAACCTGAACTCATTTTTCAGGTCCTAACTGTAAAATGGAGGCAGAGCAAAACTTCCCACACCTGAGGAATGCCACAGAGAGCTCTCTAACTAGAGGCACAGGTGGCCAACATGCAGACTAATTAATATGAGGTAGAAAAAAACAAAGAGAATAAAGCAGCACTGAACAGTTAGGCTTGTTCTGTTTCTCAGTTACTACCTTGGCTATCAGTATTGCATTTGTTAGAAAGAGGAATCTGAGGTACCTGATACAGTCAACACTTAGCTGCCAATACCAACCTCCAATAAATACAACAGTTGGCATTATCATTATTACTAGGTGATAACTTAAATGCATCTCAATAATGGAATTTTTATTCCTATATGAACAAGAAAAATGCAAGTTTGAAAAGGAAAACATTTAGATCATATTTCTTTCCCAAGTCATTGCTTAGCAGACTAAAACCTAATGATGCTAAAGATATAATAATTCATTTTCTGGAGGGTGGGGGTGAGGCAAAAAGCCCTCAAGAGTTCATACCTGCAGTTACATCACTGCACAGGTTGCTACAACAGATGCTGTCACATACAAACAACCTCACTCATGTCCCCTGCTGCCAGGAGTGCCTGGGCAGTGATGTGGAGATGGCTCAAAGGGACATTGAACACTTGTGTGTCACACCAGAGGTGGCACCACCTTAGGCTGCCCTAGGCTGCACCACAGGAAGGAGAACCTGCACTTGCTCACAGCTCTTCCTTCCAAAAGTCTGCTGTATCCATGAGGAGGGGAGCACAAAGAGAACTAGAAAAAAGAAAAGTAGGAGAATAAAAAAGGAGAGAGGTCACCTGGGTGCTTTTTGGAAGCTGTCTGGTGCCTACAATCTGCCAGCCAAGGAATAGAACTCTGTGACATTTTAATCAGCAGAGGAAACACTGCATCTATCCCTGCCTCTCTAAAACTCCTCTTCTCAGCCCATAACACCATGCACAGCAACATCGATGGGGCCACTAATGATGTTTTTTGGTTTTTTTAATGGGAATAGAGAGATTTAACACACAGTATAAAAAATAGTAAATGCAACACAGGCTCTGCAGGTATAACTTGAAACATAAGGCAACTTCCTGCTTTTTTTTTAATGGCAAAAAACAGTTTTCCAGCAAGTGGGAATTAATAATTTATTCAAGCTAAGTCTGTCATATTTTTTCTAATCATAAACAGGTCCTGCACCTGGAATTAATATCTGTTACCAGAAATGGTAACAGAAATGCCATACTAAGGTAACTTTCAACCTTAAGAACTCCAGCTCTCAGAGTTTCCTCTCTTGAGCTACTGATACAGCTGCTCTCCAGCAGAGGACTGTGTTCTCACAGCACGTAAGAAGGCTGGGAAGGCAGGCAGATGAGAAGCTGCTGAGCAGGAGCAGGCAGTGTGGAATCCATGGCAGCATCAGGGAGGGCCAGGCCAGGGATGGAGGAGCTGTACTGCCCATCACCAAGCTGCAGCTTCAGCACAGCTCCAGCTACAAGCCTTCCAGAAAAGCTCTCTCTGATTTTCTTGTGCGCAGCACCAGCGGGAAGCAGCTGAAACTGAAACACAGCAGACAGACAGGACAGCCCCAAGCCACCTCTGACCCCACCAGGCAGACATCCAGACAGGTTCCCTGCAGAAAGGACAGGATCTGGAAAGATCTGATGGGTCTGAACTTCCCACGACCCTGTGCAGCCTCAGCTATCTCTGTCTAGCTATAGCCCCCGTTCCAATCCTGCTGGAATGGTGAGAACTAACAAGCCTTATTTAGCAGGGACAGCCAGAAGGGAAGTATGACAAAACCAGCTCAAAACCCAGCAGAAATGCTGAATTAAAAAGGAAAGTAACCAGGCCTTTCCAACGAGCTCCTTGAACATCATTACCAAACAAAGCAGAAGTCTTTATCTAATGGGGTTAGCACACAACCGGAGTTAAACACATGGTTTCAGGTAATAATTACCTGGAGAATGTTATCTTTATATATCAGCCCCATTCTGTGAACTCTACAAAGTCCTTAAACTATATGCAAGTGAAGACACCTAAATGTTCCAAGCTTATGAAGTGTTTGCTACCGGCGAGACTGGAAACCAAGAAACCGAGCCCAGCTCTCTGCCAATCCACCTGCGGACACACAGGCAAGCGAATGAGCCAGCAGAGTAATAAAATAACACAACACTGTTCTTTGGAATCCTCAACTGGAAAGGCACTATTCCCACAAACACTGAACCCTAGGCAAAAACGGGAGAGCTGGGATGGAAAAAAACCCCAAACAAACAAACCAACGAAAACAGAGCGTGGGGTTCGGTTTATGCACTGGTGTCAGCTGCTCTGTGTTCACCCGAGGTGAAGTTTCTCCGCTTGTGCAGCGGGATGGAGCCTCGCAGGCAGCCCGCGGCAGAAGCACCGCTGGGCACCACTTTTCCTGCGGAGCCACGGGCAGCCCCAGCGGGCTCTGGGGACAGCCCCCGGCGGGCAGCGGAGCGTATTCAACTCTGAGCGCGGCACGGACCCCACAACGGAGGGGAGAGACCCGAGGCGGGCTGAGGCGAACCGCCCCCCGGCCTGCCAGCCCTCTCAGCGCACCGAGACCGGGGCAGCGCAGCCTCCGCCTAGCCGGGCCAGCTTCCCCTCACCTTAGCCCTGCCGGCCTCCAGCTTGCGGCTTCGCTCCTCCTCCTGCGCCTCCATGCGGCGGCTGGGGCGCTGGGTGCCCCCCGCGCCCTCAGGGCGGCAGCGGCCAAGCTCCGCTCATGGCCGCCACGGCCGCTCCCCGCCCGCCGCCGCGCCGGACACACCGCGCGGGGCGGAGCTCGGCGCCCATTGGCCAGAGCGCATGACGCACCGCGGCGGCCGGCCAATGGCGGCGCTCCGCCCAGTCACGCTAAATGGCTGCTGGGATAGCCCGGGCAAGCCGGCGCCAGCTCTTGGCCCCGCCCCTCCGCGGCAGCCACCAATGGGAGCACCCCGCGCCATTTCAAAAGGGCCGCCGTGCCCGCCCAGCGCGGGAGACAGCCAATGGGGAGCGGGGACTTGAAAGTAGCCAATGGAGGCGGGGCTAGATTCAGCCAATGGAGGCGGGGCTAGATTCAGCCAATGGAGGCGGGGCTAGATTCAGGGAGGGTTAGTGGCTCCCTTCCCGCCTTTTTGCTGATTAGTAAATTTTTAGCAAAGAAATAAATTAATTGTTCAACGGTTCTAAGTTGCATGATCCTCTTTGGTAATCTCTCAAACTGTCCTCTGTTGCTTATTGCTTTCTTGCTCTTTGTGTTAATTTGGTCATCTTTCTTTAACCCCTCTATCATCATTTTCTTGGACATGGAGTCTCCAATTTTCCAGGCCTTAATCTCCTCTGGAGTCTTCTGGTTACTCCAACATCCTTGAAGGGCCATAAATTTAAATCCCAGATGTCCAATGTTCAACTCCCTTTTGCTACAAAACTGATGGCTTCTTTGTATTTTGAAATCATTAAATTATAAAAGTACAGGCTTTAGTCAAATCTGTTACTCGGAGCAGTGTACTGGATTGGCAAACATTAAAAAGCCCATCTGTGTCAAGGGCTGAGCTAAGGTTAAGCTTTAACCCATGGCAGAGCATTCTGGGGCACAGTATTTTTGTGAACAATTCCACTCTTCTAAGAAGAGTGGAAGTTTCAGTGAGCAAACCACGCTCATGTTAGATCTGAGAGGGAAGATATGGCTAATTCTCGTCATCTCCTGCTTTGTCTTGAGGTGTTTATTTGTTTTTCCTGGTAGTACTGTCATGCTCTCTGTTTTCATAGCCAGGATTCTGAGATTGTCCCCAGCCAATACCAAAAGACAAAGTCTGAATTATGAAATGTCTTATTGAACACTTTCAAGGACCGGGCAGCCACAACTCTTCTGGGCAACCTGTTCCAGGGCTCCTCAGAGAAGAACTTTTTCCCTAATATCCAATCCAAACCTACTCTCTGTCAGTGGAAAGCCATTTCCCCTTGTCCTGCCACTCCAGGCCCCTGTAAATAGTCTCTCTCCATCATTCTCATAGGCTCCCTTCAGATACTGGAAGGCCACAGTTAGGTCACCCCAAAGTTTCTCTTTTTCTGGCTGATCAATCCCAATTCTCTCGGCCTTTCCTCACAGCAGAGTTGCTCCACCCCTCTAATCATCTTGGTTATTAAAAGATATCATAATATCATTTAAAATTGTCTTTTAGAACTCTTAGAAATTAAAATTAAGGGTCTAAAATATCAAAATCAATAAAAGACATCAAAGAAATGCACTACTGGTATGGACCTCATCAGGTTATCTAATCCATTCTTGTATCTGAGGAGTTCTACAGTAGTCCTACAATGTTCAGCACATTTGGTTTTTTAATTGTTCGTAAACAACTTCTGTGAAACTTTTTTGTTTATGGCTGCTCCATCATTGCCCTTGGTGGCTAATGAAGATTTCTTTTCCTGTTTTTATCGGGTTTTCTCTTCCTCACTAAGCCAAATGCCTGTGTTTTTTCAGACAGAACCCCCCCACCACACCTTGTTCTTTCATTGTAACCTCTCATTTATTTAAAAAATGCTGGCCTGTCCTCTTTTCACCATCTACTTACTAATTAAACAAAGCCAGTTCTTTAAAGTCTTCCTTAGAACCTACCTTTTGCAAATGCACCCTTTTTATTTTTTTCTCCTGGACTTTCTTTCCCTCTTAAACCATCATGTCTAAAAATAGGCCCAGTATCCAAACTCTGACTTCAGCGCTGCTAAATAGAGCAGAATAATTATGTCCTGTGAGGTTCATGTAACACACCTGTTATTCCTTTGAAGGATTAAATTTGTCTGGTTTTGCTCTTTTGAATCCTCCTTCTCAAGAGTGATCCCTTGTTTGGGATTCAGTGTAGCTACAGATCCCTTTGAGCAAGATCTTGTGTGTGCCTGGCACATTCCTGGCACTCCATTAATTAGCAGGTTGTAAAACGTCCCAAAAGTAGGGATCACACTGTGACCAAGGCATCCATAAGTGTGGGAAAAGAGAGATCCTTTAGCAGGTTTGCTGGAAAGCTTTCTTTCTTTCTTTCTTTCTTTCTTTCTTTCTTTCTTTCTTTCTTTCTTTCTTTCTTTCTTTCTTTCTTTCTTTCT